>SNQJ01S0061764.1:43295-62333 GCA_010110895.2 Picea sitchensis | reverse complement strand
ATTGTGTAATTCCTTGATCATACACATAAGTTGACAGTTGAATATATTTTGCTATCTTCACTTTGGTTGGTTTGTGTTGTCTTGGTCTTGACCTCACGAGAGCACTAGAGTGAAGCAGGAGCAACAGAGACCCTAGGAAGTGATACCAAGGTATGTTACTTGTTCCTTCCTACTAGCTAATTCAATGGTCAAAACTTAGGGAAAGAGTCATGTCTTGTCTTGTTTTTTTCTAGATCTAGGTGGATCTAGGGAGATCTGTTAGTGTCTGCACCTACCGATTAGTCTGATAATAGTGAGGATCCATTTATGTTGGCCTGAAGAGGGAGTATGTATTTCACCAATGAAGTCTAGCCCCCATTGTTGGAAAGGAGATTCAATAGAGATGGGTTTCATTGGGAGTGGTAGAAGCTTCCTTTTACCTTCAAAAATCTGACACTTATGGTAAGAAGTAACCTTCTAGTGAATGTCAACAAACAGAGTAGGACAGTAAAATCCAACTCTAAGAATCTTTTTAGCTATGGTCTTCTAGCTCAGGTGCCCACCACAGTCTCCTACATGAAAATATTGAAGAACTTTGCCAGCTTCATCTTTTAACAAGCAATTAAGGAAGATACCACCAGGATCTTTCCAATAGATTTTGCCTTCCAAAATACAAAATTTCAATGCTTTCAATTTAATAAATCTAGCTTTGGTCTTAGTCAAACTTGGAGGAACCTGTAAATTGTGGAGTACAAAAATGAGGTTTGCGTGCCAAGGGGAGTTTAAGAATGCCTCTTTTATGTTTGGAGTTGCCTGCTCTTTCGGTCCATCTACTGCAGCCAAAAATTTAATATCTAAAGAATGAAAATTAGACTCAGCCATTAGTTTGGAAAACCGTGTCCTTTGATCAGTTTAGTAGGTTTTATTTCAATGTCGTATTCCAGAATAACTGCAATCCATTTTCCTCTTCTTCCATCTGAATTATCCTGGGTCAGGATATCTTTAACCACTGTTGTTGGGACATATGCAATTGTGTGAGAGTGGAGAATATAGACCCTAAAATATTTTATAGCCTTTACCATGGTGAAGGCTTGTTTCTCCATAATGTTATAATTCAACGCTACATCTCTTAAAGATTTGCTGAAAAAATATATGGGTTGCTCGTACCCTTCACTGTTTTTCTGCAACAATACTGATGTTATAGTGTGCTTAGATGCGAAGGAGAAAAGATAAAAGTCTTTGGTATAGTATGGGCTAATCATAACTGGGGCTTGGGTGAGAGCATGTTTCACCTGCTCAAATGACTGTTAGGACTCGGTGTTCCATTTGATTTTGTGTCCTTTTTCAACATATTGGTGATATTCTTGAGAAGTTCGACCAAGTTTAGTATGAATCTTCTAAGGAAATTTATTTTTCCAGTGAAAGATTGTAGTTCTTTGATGTTCCTAGGGTGTTCCACCTTCTGGATAGATTCTATCCTGTTGGGATCTATTTTAATTTTGTCTTTTGAGATTATGTGTCCCAACAGTTTACCTTCCTCTAACCTGAAAGGGCTTTTCTTAGGATTCAATGAAATCCCAAATCTCCTGCATTTTTCAAACACACGTCTGAGGTAGAGTAAATGTTCTTCATCGGATTTGGAGTAAATAGTTACATCATCCAGATAAATGACTATAAATTTCCTAGTCTCACCCACAAAGGCAATATCCATTGCTCTTTGGAAAGTAGCCCCAGCGTTCATCAGACCAAAAGGCATCTTCACATACATGAAGGTTCCCTAGGGTGTGGTAAAAGTTGTCTTCTCTTGATCTTATGGATGGACCAGAACTTGGTTGTAACCAGAGAAACCATCCAATAAGGAGATCCTACTGGATCTGACCACCTTTTGTAAAATATGGTCCATTTTGGGTAAAGGGTAATTCTCTTTGAGGGAGACTTTGTTCAGATTTCTGAAATCTATATAGAGTCTGATCTTGTCAGTTTTCTTCCTGGTCGAAACTAGATTAGAGACCCATTTGGAAAATCTCAAGGGGACTATAATCTTGGCATCATACATCTTTTTGATTTCTTTCTCTATCAGGGGAAGCAACTTGGGATTAATTCTCCTAAGTTTCTGTCTGAAAGGTTTGTGTTCTTCTTTTATGGGAATCCGATGATGTATGATACTTGTGTCATAGGATTTTAAGTCCTCATAGACCCAGGAAAAAATATCTATATATTCCTTAAAAAGTTCAATGTATTTTCTTTTTTGCTTTGGTGGCAGGGATTTAGACAGTTTTATCATTTTAGGGTTTTCTTCTATTCCTATGTTGCAATCTTCAACCTCTTTACCACTAGCTTCAATTTTCTATTTTTTGGCCACATCGTTAAAATCAAACAAGTCTTACAACGGAACTAAACTTCTAGGTAACACATTATTTTTCAACTGTAGGATATCAGAATCTACATCATTTTCGTTGAATTCTTCAGCATCTATTGTATTTACATTGCCATTCTCAAAAACAGATTTATTTACAAATTCGTCACCATTTTCTAAATCTATTTTTGTACATTCGAAATCATTTTTACATTGCAGAAAATCTTTAATTTGATTGTCATTTCCAAATACCTACCAATATTTGATGTTGTCAGGAACGGTGGGTCTACACTTCACCTCCACTGTGTACTTGTGAGTGGGACTAAAAAGGGATTTTAGAGGTAGCTGCTAACGTATCTAGTCCGTCTACGAGTATATTTTGTCCCCTAGGCATCACCTACAAGTCAATCTCAGTAAAGCATTGAAGAGAATCTAAAACAACATTCCTATAGGCTCTAATTCTGGGATATTTTGCTGCATACTCACCTTTGATTTGCTTGATAATCAATTCAGAATCACCCCTTACCATTATCTTCTTAGCACCAACTTTTTTCAATAATTTCAGGTCGAGCATTAAAGCCTCGTACTCGACTATGTTGTTAGTACATTGGAAGTTCAATTTATAGGAATGATTCTCGGAGTACTTTGATCTACGGTTATGCATCCACACTCCAGCTCCAACTCCTTCTTTACTCACATCACCATCAAAGTTCATGCTCCAGAAGTTTGCTGGCAATTCCTCATTTTCTTCAATCATGGGGTTTCTTACTTCGACAACTTCTTTATCATCCTTTGGAACAGGTGCATCATCCTCCAGTTGTGCGTTTTGTTCTTCAAGATCAGTGTCATTATATATAATAAAATAATGCAAATCAGAGTGTGTGGAATATAGTGGGTAATTGTGTGGATTTTCCTGAATACTGACCATATACTTCATCAATGTTTCCCTGTAAAGTTTTCTGTGTTGACCAAAAATTGGAATGGTGACGTAGGACATATCTAGTTGCAGGGTTCCTCTCAATTTATCTCCCCAAGACCTTGATAGCAACATGCCACACTTGGGGGGAATATCTACCATGATGATGTCCATCACCAAAAGTTTCGTCGGGATTTGAGACAAGGTGATGAATAAGTCTCTAATCAGGCCTATACATTTGACCTTGTTGGAGTCGAAAGAATGCAAATCTTTGTAGGGTTTGGTGACCTCGAGTCCCAACTTTTCCATCACGGCTTTGGGCATTAGGTTGTGAGAGGCACCTGAATCCATCATAGCATTGTGTAATATCAGATCGTGGATATTTAGACTAATGTAAAAAGGGGCCATGACACCATTATCAGTTTGACTGTCAACTTCAGGACCAAACAGGAGCTTAGGTTGATCATTAGCAAGGTTTACTGTGTCAAAGTGGTGTACAGATCCAACATTCAAGGATTTTCTACCTATATTGGGTTCGATGCTTAAATCTTTTATCACCTGAGACCTGTAAATGTTCTTGTTCATCATCTCAGAGAGGGGAATATGAATCTTCAATTTTGCTAGTTCCCCTTCAAGGATGAAAGGAGCGGTGGTTTTGTTTAAACTATATACTTCTTATTTATCGATAGAAAATTTGTGGATAGGTGCACCTGTTTGAATGGTTGATGAAACTTTTGTTCGACTTGTTCTCTTAAGAATTTATGGAGTTTTTTGCACAAGAGATTCAACATCATTCCACCCAGGGGATTTCTTGGGAATGTTTTCTGAGGTTTTCTTGGTTTCAACAGCCTTCTTTGGAGAATTATCATTAGTCTTCTTAGTCCTCAAGTTATAATTCCTATGAACCTCCATTATAGCATTCTCAAAGGCTTGCTATTTTGTTTTCTCAGCTTCCTCATTTACCTTTGTTTGTGAAAGGAGAAAGATTTCATGTTGTTCCTGGGTGAGGAAAATAGATTCATGATCATGATCATGATCACCCATTAGATTTATATGAGTATCATCAAACTCCTCAATTACTTCCTCCTCGTCATCAACGTAGTTTTCCTGGAGAGGTGGTCTAATCTACTGATCAGGTCCCCTTTGTTCCCATTGATCTCTAGGATCTCTCTATCTAATCTGAGGTGGATTTCTTCTAAATTTTAGGTTTCTGATTTGAGGGGCAGCTTGGTTCTCCCTAGGTGGGTTCCTGTCAGTTATGGTGAGTCTCTCCATCATTTTCTCCATAGATCTAGTGAGAGAATCTAATTTGGCATTTGATGAGGAAGTAGAAGGTTCTTCTTTGATGGTGACCCTCTTTTCTTTTCTCTGACTGGCCCTTCTGGCCAAAATATTTTCTTCTACACTGACGACACTTCTTTGCATGTCTTCCAGAGTTGTTGTGTTTCTTTCCCTTAATTGATATGACATGTTGGCGTCAAAACCATAAGGGAACTTTATTAATTCCAAACCTTGTGGTGGTTTGATTTCATTTGGGATAGCATTGTATAGATTGTTGAAACAAGTGCAGTAATATTGCACTGTCTCTCCTTGGTTCCTTATGATGTTCTCATACTCTGACAGAATCTAGAGAGGATTTTTCTTTACCTCCCACTAGTCAAGGAAGTTCGATGAAAGATATCAATATTAGTAATGGTAGCAACACGTAAAGTTTTGAACCATTTTTCCACTTCTCCAGTTAGACTTTGTGCAAATAATCTCATCTGCACATCAGCTTCATCCACTTCCTGCAGGTCAAAGTAATCGTTCATTTTGTTAACATGTTGTTGTGCATTCAAGGGACCAATACTATCAAACTGTGGGAATCTAGTTTGATAATCTTGGGGCATGTTATGTAAAGGAGAAACCAACACCAATGGAGCATATCTTTCTGCCATGATTGGTGGAGGAGGCTAAACAAAAACTTGTGTGACAGGAGAGGAAATGCTTGAAGATATAGAGGATGAAGGGCTTGGAGGAATGGAGTGACCTGGTGTAAGTTTAGCAAAAACTGTAGCAATAGTTAAAAAAGGAAGTTCGACGGATTGTTGAATATGGAGTTTGTCTAAGTCTTGACCAAGATTTGCAACTAGGTCTTCGAGCTTATTAGTCTTGGGGTGAAAACTTTGATCAACTTCAGCTCTAGGAGAAATTATCTCAGGGGTCCTGGGATGAAAAATAGTTTGGTCTAAGACCGTTTTACTGACAAAACTGTCGGATTTTGTCCTAAAAAGACTTGTTCGAAAGGGTATTTCAGGCTCAAGGTCTAGAAGAACAAATAACTTTTATGGGATGGAAAAAGACCTTGGAAGCGGGTTGTTACTCATTGAAATTTTTGCAGTATTTTTCTTCCTCAGTAGTCTTTCAAGGTTATCCATTACTATTGCAGGTTCTGGGTCAGGATGAGATCTGGTAGAAATTATTTTGGGAGTTAGAACTATTAATTTTATTCTTCCTTTGGATATTCTAACTATTTATACAAACTTTAACAACCTCTGAACATTATTTCTAGATAAAATTTAGGGTTTGTGTTTCTTCCATAAATAAAGTCGTCTTTGTTATAGGGGAAAGAAAACAAGGGGTAGAAATTTTGTTCAGTTCATCCCCAGTGAAGTCACCATTTATGTTATCACTCTGTAAATTCCCGGAGGTTGTCGTGAGGTAAGAAGAAATATATTAGAGGTAAATTTAACCAACCTCTTCGAAACAGAGAGCTAGCCCTACCAGTTTCAGAGAGGGATCTCTCTGTGAGTTTTGGATTTGTTTGGATTTTCAAGATTTTAGGCTAGTTAGAAAGAATATAAATGAGTTGTTTGTATTGTTTTTAAATGAAAGGGATGAATATCACTTATGCTTCCATTGGGCTATGGGGTCTGTTTTAAAAGATAGAGGTTAAAGATATCTTTTATAAGATTCATTTTAGAGGGTGAGATAGTGCTAATGCTGGATTCTTTAGGAATAAAATGGTGTATTGCTGAAAAAAGGTGAGATATCAGTTAAAACAAAAAAGCATTTAAGAATTTATTTGTTATAACATTAGAAGAAAAACATTTAAATCTACAAAAGATTAAGAACAAAGTACACAGTGGAAAATTTTGCAATTTAAATTATTTTAAACATTATATTCAGAAAGACAGTATGATAACTGAGAAGGAACAAACTTTTACGCAGAGAGAGGAAACTTCACCAACAATTAACACGCAGGAATCTTGTGAAACGTCTCTTTGTATTACTGGAATAACCTCTTGATAAAAATTATGGTGATTAGAGCTTGCTTGGGCGTAAAGATCAACAACCCTCAATACTTCTAAGTTGGAAATATTTATAATAAAATTTACAAACGACCCTGTCATTAATGATCAGGACGTGATAGAGTCTGAGTCTAACTAACTAGCTAACAAGATGCATAAATGTAGTAACTGATGATGATGTGTCGAATCTCTCATGCTGATTTCGAGGAATACCGTTGGTGAGTCATTTAGATTACTTTAACTATGTTGAACGCTGAGTTGGATGAGGCTTTACCTTTACTCAATCAATTCGCACAACTCATCCCATCTTTGTGTGCTTGGGATGGTAACTTTCAATAGCCAGCGATAGACTTCATCCATCTCAGTCTATTTAGTAAAAGTCGGCTTGATGAGGAATATGTACTTGATTTCGTGTTGTATGTTGAGGTCATGTTGCAGAGTCTCCAAGAACACTTTGCCTATGATGCTGCCCTGTATCCCTGAAAACTTGGAACTGTCTTTGGCCATGGTGGCGATCTTTTGCTTGTAATCAGAAAAAGTTATTAATTTATCATTTAGGACACGTAGATAAGGAAAACCCTTTTTCTGTAAGGCTTCAATCTTGCTAAAAAATCAATGAACTCCAATGTCCATGTTCTGAGCCTTTTCCTCCAACTGCAACATTAATCCATTTTTAGTCAACACTCTTTTTACTTCGAGGATAGTCTCTGTTCTGTATTCGACTTTCAGTTCTTCCAGCTCTTCTTTGGTTTTCGAGTTCAGAAAATTGATGATCTCATTGGCTACCGAGGGCATTTCATCCAGTTCTCTTCTTATCTTGTCAATGGCCTTCTTGCTCTTCAACACCAGATCATGTTTTTCAAACATGATTTGCACCATGGGCCAAATATCGTTTATGGAATTAGAGATGTTTGTCCAGATACTTTCCTTAGCCTCAACTAATGTCTTTCCTGCCACTGTTTTTTTCTAGAGCTGTTGTATTTCCTTCTTAAGCTTCTCTGTTGTCTGTCTCTCAACATTGTATATTATTTGGAAAGAAGATTTGAGTTCCTAGAGATTTTCAACCTCCCTTTTCAACCTATTAATATTTGTTTCTTGCAGATTCATCTCCTCCATGGACTTTGATAGCTCCATAGTCTTTTCCAATGCTGTCAATGGAGTTGTCGATGGAATTTCCAGTGTGGTGGTCGTTGGCATAGTTGTTGTACTAAATTCAGCCAGGGGAACTGCATTCAATGGAATAACTTCCATTGGGGTTGATTTCTCCTTCTCTTTCAATAACCTTTCCAATTCTGCCTCCATTTCCTTTATCTGTGCATTCTGCTGCATGATTAGCTTCAACCATTCCTCTTTCTCATCTTTTGCTTCAACTATTTCTTTGGCTTGTGAATATTCTATTGGTGGCAATTTTAGTTGTTTTATTAGAGATGCAATGTCAACATTATTTTTCTTTATCATATCCTCTGCCACTTTTACATTTGAGGGATCGTACCCAGCTTGAGCACCAACTCCTCTAAGGATTTTACTCTGTTGTCTTTTGAAAAAGAGGATATATTTTCCAACTTCAATTGGGTCTGAACATTGCTTAAACATACCTGTAGCTTAGCTATGGTAGAGAAAGCATGTGCTAATGTGGAGAAGACCATTTATCCAATCTGTCTGTGCAAATTCATCTGGTCAGCTGGATGGACTTGTTTGGTGTCAAAAACAATAGTTAACCTCTTGTAGTCAGTGATATATTTGGGTTGAGGCACTTGTGCTTGCAGAAATGCCATATGCATTCTTCCTTTCTCCGTGTCGAAGGCTGACAATAGTCTGTGTTTTGTTGTGGAGGTTTTCTTCCAGAACTAGGCGTAGCTTCTATTAGTCAGCATTTAGTTCTTCTTTTTAATCATATCATATTTTTCAAAAAAGCTTATAGGTCCAGATCCTTGTGGAGTTTGGGTGGTCACAGCTATATCCGTCTGCTTCTTTGAAGAAGGAATGGACACCACCTCGTGTTCTTCCTCAAACACTTTGGCAGAATGAGACTCTTCTTCACCAGAATTGTGAATTGCATGAGTGGTTTTGGGTCTTTTTCTAGATGCCTGAAACTTTTATGTTGATACCTCAGTGATTGAAGGAGAAGAATCCTTTCTTGGCCTTTTTTTCCTTTTGTACCTAGGGAGTGGTAGTCTGTGAAAAAGAGACTGAAAGAGCTTCATGTTGTTCAGTGTCTACCAGAGTATTTTCCTCCCACTCTGTTTGGTATGCATACTTTTCAATTTTTGGCTTGAGGATGTGAGCATAAGGTGAACTCTTGTTTTTGGATCTCATCTCTACAATGCTAGTTGGATCATAATGCCAAATGAAATTGGTGTTGAAATTCATTTCCTTTAGTAGTTTATTTGCCTCTTCCCAAGCATCTCGATTGTTTCAAATAAACAATCCTATTTGCCCTTTAATCCTCATCTATTTTTTTTTCTTCAGAGACACAAAATGAATTTCATCTGAATTTATCATCTGACGAATATATTCTAGTGAAAATATCTGAACTGGTACATACTAGGGAAGTTTATATGGAGCCAATTCACACCCATACACTCTGATCTCCATGTGATTCTGGTATAGGAACCAGTCTCCATTCTTTGTGAGATCTGAAAGGTGCAGAACTCTTCGGATCTCCTCGTTTATCCTTGGTTCTAGTCTTCCACTGAGCATGCCTACCACTGGATTATAAAATAGCTCAATGAATTGTTTGAAATTGAACTTAGTGGAGTTCCTCCTCAGTAGCGATGTCCATAATGTTACTGCTTGCGGTTGTCCGTCTTTATCCATCTTCTGCATGAGAAAGGAAAATTTGTCTGCTTGATAGAACATAAACATGTAGGCCAGTATTGAAGAATACCAGAACATGCCTTCTGTAGGGAAAATTGCCAATTTCTCATGCAGGTTCTTAGCCAAGAAAGCGTTGTAATCAAATTGGGTGGTCACTTTCTCTTCAACAGAGAAAATGGACAGGAAACCTAAGATAGGTTCATCCACCCATTCATCTGAGAAGTAACCGAGAAAACAAAACAGTTTTGAGATAATCTGATTTCCCTTTTCAGAAAATATGGATGAGTGATAGGGAGGATTCTTCTTAAGGAATTGGGCATCTTATGTAAGGAAAAAATTGAATATTTGTGCTCTTTGGGGAAACGCCAGGTTCTAATACAATTATGTCATAATTTCAATTATGAGGGGAGAATGGGGTTCGGCTCTGGGTACTTGCATGATCTGATCGATGGTGTTGGGTGAAAT
The DNA here is from genome assembly GCA_010110895.2 of Picea sitchensis. Classification (NCBI taxonomy): domain Eukaryota; kingdom Viridiplantae; phylum Streptophyta; class Pinopsida; order Pinales; family Pinaceae; genus Picea; species Picea sitchensis. The sequence continues at coordinate 52,510 of SNQJ01S0061764.1, read as the reverse complement.
AACAAAAAGGGTTTCTCCAGATGAAGATACTATGGCTCTCTGATCATGGACATAGTGTGCTTGGCACTTGAGGGTGAATTCAGAAAAGTAATAGACTTGGGTAAAAAGATACAAAGGGAAATTTGACTTCGAAAGCCCATTTTCATCACTCTAATAGATGAAGGTGTCTTTGAACCACGACTGTAGCTCAACAAAGTCAAATTCAGAATTGGTTTCTAAGATTAGATAGTCTTTGTTTGCTAATGGGATCCGATCAATATCGACAGGAGGTGGGAGAAAAGGATTTTCCTGTACATATGATTTTTTACTTTTGGGCGCCATTGATTTCCTCTAGTACCTGCACACTGAGCACACATTAGTAGGTGAAAGCTAAGGCTGGACAAGATGTTGCAGAGGTGAAAGAGAATGAGTCTCTGATAGGCATGGAGTGTGAGAGTAGTGCAAAAGACCGAAACGGGGTTGGGATTTAGAGAACGAGTGTTCGTTGGGCGAAAAAGGACAAATTAGGTGAACAATGGGTATGTGGTTAGTAATAAATGGTTAACGGGTTCTTGATATCGTGAGAGGGTAGGATGAAAGATGTTTGATGTGTGTCTCTGGTTGATATGTAGACTGGTGATTGAGGGGCGAATGGGAAAGATATGACCTATAACGGTTAGATGGATGGGATGTTTTGACGCAGTCGTGACATGGAACTTGCAGAGGGTATTGGTGGGATGTGATACCTCGGGATGGTGGTGGTGAGATGTAAAAATGGTAGGTGGTAAATGTTTGAAGAGGGGGAATTAGGATGCAATCAGGTGATTCCACGTTGGGATGGGGCCCTCTTGGACTTTGCTTCGTTTCAGACCCCCCTCGCCCACCGATAAAGGTTGAATGGTTGGGGGGGGTCCAGGATCCCTTGCTGACCGTTGATTTGGGAGAAGCTAGATCAGCCATTGATTTGGGCATGTTATTTAAACAACATGTCAGACCCCCCCCATCGTTAAAGGGAGAACGGTCGAGGGGGGTCCGGAATCTCCTGTGGACCGTCTGATTATGCACTGATGGGATGACCGTAGATCTGAGCGCACATTTTAAACATCTTTTTGGATCCCCCCCCCCCCATCGTTAAAGATCGAATGATTGGGAGGGTCCAAAAACTCATAAGAACCATAGATCTGGGTGCCAATAGCTCGGTTGTAGATCTAGTTCTGATCTTTAATCTATGGGGAGCACTTCAATATACGAGGTCAAAATTAGGCTTAATGACCTTTTTATGGGTTTTGCGCACTGCCCCCTTTGCTTGTATCACTATGGGGTTAGATGAAACATTCCACCATCTAACTAACCTATGTCCTAACCTACTCCTTTGTGCCTTTAGCCCATTTTAAACTGTTGGGCTAAGAAAATACTCTACCCTGGGGTTATTTGACCAAGATTAGACTGTTTGATCAAATTTATTCACTAGCTAATCTAAATTACTTGGCTATGATTAGACAGTATAGCCAAGCTTATTTACTAATCCTAAATACTTAAATTCAAAAGGCTTGGCCATGTTTACACTGTATGGGTCAAGTCATTATCAATTCATGGGGATTTGTCCTTTTTCTTTCATGCCCTCCTTTTGTTTTCTCATTTCTTTTGTTTTCTCTTTTTTTATTATTATTAGAATGCAACACTATCTGCAAGTCAAAAACACTAAAGGGACAAAATTACAATCAATAGTTGATCCTATAAATTATAGGTTTATAACACAATATTCGACGCCTTTCCATCTATCAAACATCTCTATGATGAGTCTTTATACCACTAACAGATACCTCGAGACTCTTCATCTTCTCTGGCAGTTTTGTTTCTTGTGAGATCATCATTAATGCCTGTTATGCTGAGATTCCTTAGCCTCTCTAGAAGTTGAGACTCTTCATATTCTCTTTTGATCACCCTGAAGCCTCTTTGAATTCTCTGTGTAGAAACAATCAGTGGTTTTTGGAAGTTCCCCAGAGATCCTCCACGCGCTCATGCTCTTAGCACCTTTTCCCCTTTCTATGAAAAAATTCACAGTGGGTGCTAGCTCTTATGGCTAAGCCCCTTCCTTTCACGCGACCACCGGTGCTGACCAAGTGCCTAACCAATAGTCATTTCATGATTTCCCATTTCGGGTGATCAACTGTGAGTCATTTTGCACCACTACCTCCTCCCCTTCTCTTCCGCTAATGTGACCACTGGCTATGACCACAGGCCTACGCCAACAGGTGCTTCATGATTTTGAACTTCGGGACATTGCGAGTTTTGTGAATTCGGTCACCTATCTTATTCAAATTCCCAATCCCCGAATCGATGAATTTCTCCAGACCAAATCGATGGTCCTTGATTCCCTTGCAATCAACAACTCATATCAACTTCATGAATTCAAATTTCATGACTTTGCAAAGCAGCTTCCTCTATGCTCCAGATTCCCGAACTCCCGATATCCATGGGTGCCAAATCGACGACTCACACTCCTTAGTGATCCAAAAGTCTAGATCTCACTTTTGCAAATTCTGAATTCATTCTTCGTCATGTCAAATCAATGGTCCATAATGCTTCCTTGATCAATGACTGTGATCAAATCGCGATTTCACGTTTCGTGACTTTGTGTCTCGTCTCCCTGGACAATCAACGGTCCATATCTCTCCTTGATCCGATGGCTTAGATAATGTCATGATTTCACATTTTGTGACTTTGGAGGTTAGAGCACCTCCTTCCTTTGACCCTTCAGTAAGAGAAATGTTGATCTCTCTCCACATGTCCTTGCTGACGTAGTCTACCACTTGTGTCTTGCTGACATGGTCTGCCACATTCACCTCCTAGATATAATGGCCCAGATTAGTCCTTGATCCAATGGCTTAGATCATATCACAATTTCGCATTTCATGACTTTGGAAAATAGCTTCCTCTGTGCTCTAGATTTTCGAAATCGTGAAACTCCTCATCTACTACCACGTGTCCTTTGGATCGAACTGTCCCCCTTGTTTTGAGACTTTGTAATCCCACTTCACCTTGCACTTAAAGGTCATGCATGTTCTTCTGGATCCAATGACGGTTGATCCTCACGTTCATATCAACAACTAAGATCTGATCTCCTCATATGCACTTCCTCTAGTCACTGGACTCTGATCTAATGATCCACAACGCTCCTTGATCCATGATCGATGACCCACGTCGCTCCTCCTCCTGAGCTTCATTCCTCCTAACTTGGAATAATTTCTAAGTGCCAAAGGCCTTGATTTTTGATCCTTCTGCGAGTCTTGATGATTTGGTCCTCATACGCACTTTTGTAATGCACACTGTGCTATCTCTTCTAAGCTTTATCTTTTGTGTCTTCATTGTTGTGTTTTCTATGCACACGCTTCCTGTAACCCTGTAAACATCACTCTTCCAATATTGTTGTTGTTCTTGTGCCATTGATGTTTACTCTAATTTTTCCATTAATGACAAGCACACTCGACCTGTGAAGATGCCAACAATATCCCCCTTTGGCATTGATGGCAACCTTGAATGGTTGCACTATTCTACTTAGATCCCAACTATAGCATCCAAAACATCTTTTCTCCCCCTTTGACATCAATGTCAAAGAAAACATGCTCCCCCTGAGTTGTTGCAGTATTCTTTGGAGGTATCAGATATTCAACCAACACAAACTCCCCCTGACAGGATAGACCTTCTTAGGTTGACAGTGAGGTCATGCCCAAGTTCTGGCGTAGATACTCAAATTGAGCTTGTGCAAGCGATTTAGTGAAGATATCAACAATCTGATCTTTGGATGGAATATAATGCAAATAAACCACAGAGTTGGTTACCTGTTCCCTCAAGAAATGATACTTGATGGGTATATGCTTGGTCTTGGAGTGGAAGATAGGATTCTTTGACACACTAATTGCACTAGTATTATCACAATGGATTTGAATCGGTGCAGTATAATTTATCCCCAAGTCTACAAGTGTTTGAATCATCCACAATACTTGGGTACAGTAGGTGGCAGCTGCAATGTAGTCATCTTCTATAGTTGATAAGGAAATGGAACCTTGCTTCTTGCTCAACCACGCTACTAGATAATCTCCTAAGAAGAATGCACCTCCACTCGTGCTTTTCCTTTCATCCATGCAGTTAGCCCAGTCAACATATGAATAGACTGATAGTTGAAAATTTTGATTCCTAGGATACCATAGGCCATATTCCATTGTTCCTTTCAAGTATCTGAATATTATTTTGACATCTAACAAATGACTCTGTTTAGGTGTGTCCTAGTGCCTTCCTACCATTCCAACATAATTCACTATGTCTAGACGGGATGTTGTGGTGTATAATAGGCTGCCTATCATAGACCTATATGAACTCTGATCAACATGAGGCAAATCATCATCCTTTCTTAACTTACATCCAGTGACCATAGTGTGCTCATAGGCTTAGAATCTTCCATTTGAAACATCTTCAACATTTCTCTTAGATATTTTTCCTGAGAAAGAAATATTCCTTCAGACTTCTGAGTAATTTGTAAGCCAAGAAAAAATGGCATTTCCCCTATCATAGATATTTCAAATCCAGACTACATGGCAGACGCAAACCATTGTACCAATGAAGCATTATTACTACTGAAGATGATGTCATCTACATAGAACAACATAATGATCATATCATTACCCTCTTTTTTGAGATATAGATTGTTGTCAATTGTTCCTCTCTTGAATCCTTTTTCTTGTAGATACGTATCCAGTCTATAGTACCAAGCACGAGGAGCTTATTTCAACCCATATAAGGATTTCTTCAGCTTGTAGACAAAGTCAAGGTTATCTAAAAGTTGGAAACCTTTTGGTTGTTCCATATAAACTTCTTCTTTTAGATATCCATTTAGAAAAGATGACTTGACATTCATTTGATAAACTTTAAATTCCTTATGACAAGCATAGAAAAGAAACATTCTAATAGCTTCTAATATTGCTACAGGTGCAAATGTTTCATCAAATTCTAGTCCTATTTGAGCATATCCTTTGCAAACCAATCTAGCCTTATTTATTACAATATTTCCTTGCTCATTCATCTTATTTTTGTAGACCCATTTTGATCCTATTACATTTTTATCTGATGTCCTAGGAACGAGTTCCCAAGTGTCATTCTTTTCAATCTGGTCAAGTTCCTCATTCATTGATTTTAACCAATTTACATCTTTACTGGCCTCATTGAAGTTCTTGGGTTCCACCATGGATATGAATTCTATATGTGATTTCTCAGTGTTTTGATTAACCTTCTCCTTGTTTGTACACCTTTGTCTTTTTCACCAATTATTTGACTTGTAGGATGATTCTTTTGAGTAATTATGGAGGAAGAATTTGATGTTGTCTACTGATTTGAGTTTACCTGAGTATTTGCATATTCATCTAACTCAGAGTCTTCTTGTTCTGATTATTGGACCTGCTCAGCTTCAACTTCATCTATATCTTTTGTTGTTGATTTAGTAGTTTTCACCTCTCTTACTCGGATTCCTTCATCAAATTTTATGTCAATACAGTCAACCAATTTAAGCAGCCTCTTATTATAGCATTTGTATCCTTTATTGTTTTTAGCATACCCTAAGAATATGCCTTCATCATCCCTATCATCATACTTAGCAAGGTTCTCATTATTATTCTTTATGTAACACTTACTCCCAAAGACTTTGAAGTATTTGATTGAAGCAGGTCTCCCATACCACAGTTCATAAGGTGTCTTGGCACTATGTGGTCTGAGGTGGGATTTGTTAAGAACATGGACTGTTGTGTGTATTGCTTCTACCCAATAGGTTTGACCAATGTTCTTCGCATTCATCATTGACATGTCCATTTGCTGCACTATTTTGTTTTGCCTCTCAACTACTCCATTTTCCTGTGGAGTTCCTGGGATTGTGTATTCTCTCTTGATCCCCTTTTTATCACAGAATTCCTTAAAATCACTTGACATAAATTCTCTACCTCTTTCTGATCTTACTTCCTTTAACCACTTACATGTTTGATTCTTAGTTAAAGCCTTAAATATTTTAAATTTCTCAATTCTTTAGCTTTTTCTTTAAGAAAAGAAACCCAAGTGATTCTGGAGTAATCATCAATGATCAACATAAAGTAGTTTTACTTTCCTATTCCTTTCTCTCTTGATGATCCACATAAATCCATATGAACTAATTGGAGTGGTTTATCTGTTGAAGTAGAGCTCTGTGATTTAAACTATGTCCTGGTTAGATTTCCTACTTGGCAGGGTTTACACACATAGTCTTGTGGATTTGATATTCTTGGAAGATCTTTTACTACCTCAATGTTTTTTAGCTTGATTAAGTGGTCAAAGTTTATATATCCAAGTCTCCTATGCCATAACCAACTTTCATCATGTTTTCTTAGATGACACTCTTCTTTATCTTCTTTCGACACATATACATTTTTATCTGTCCTTATGCCTTTAGCCACAACTTGTCCTAAGTTTACAGACTTTATCTTGCAATACTTGGAAGTGAACACCACTTCACATCCTCTATCACACATTTGAATTACACTAAGAAAATTATGTTTCATCCCATCTACAAGAAGAACATCCCGATCTTTTCCTTTTCCATTACTTAAACTTACCATCCCTTTACCCTTGATCTTACCTAGAGCATCATTTCCAAAGGTTATGTTTCCTAATTTTCTTTCACTTAGAGATAGAAACTTACCTTTGTCTCCTGTCATATGTTTGGAGCATCCATTGTCAATATACCATGGGTTCTCTTGTCTTTGAGATGACAACACTAGTCCACACTTGTCATTTTCTTTGTTCCTCCAAACCTTGACATTTTCAGCAAAAGGATTCAAATATGGCTCGTAGTTCCTTAAGCAACAGTCTGCATCTTTATGTCCAAAATTATGGCAGGTGTAACATTCTAGTTCATTGAGTAAAGGATCATAATGATTGTTATGCTTAAGCTATGCCATTTTTCTAGCCATCACATGATTCACAGTCTGTGATTTTTTGTTACTTGGCTATCTCATTCTTTGTTGTGGAATATATCTATTCCTTGAGTGTTTTGATTGTTCATATCTAAATCTTAAAGAAAATTTTATAGCTTTGTGACCAAAGTTAGAACAGAAAAAACAATATCCATAGAAAAATCCTTTGTACCTGGAAAATGGTGGTCTTCTTTGAGCAGGTCGATTTCTTTGTTCTACAATTTCAGTTCTAGTACTTTTTCTTTCACGCTTCCTTGGCGGTTGGTTATCTTCCTTTGTTTATCCATATTTGTTGTCGTCAATGAATGTAGATTTGACAAACTTGATAGAATCTTTGTTGCTTGGCTAACTACAACTTGGTCCTTCTTCATAACCCAAACCAGTTTTCAAATTTGGATTCCTTTGTCGATTCAGAATGGTGGTTAATCCTTCTGAGGCTTTAATGCTTGGAATATTTTGGAGATACAACGCTTTGAACTTCTCCATCTCTTTTATTTTATTTAATACCTCTTCCTCTAAGGATTCACATCTTTCCTTTTTCTCTGATAACTATTTTTCAGAATGTCCTCTATTTTCTTTGCCTCTTCTAACTCCACCTTTAGCAGGGAAAAGTCTTTATCATTCTTTTCAAACTACATCAAAAACTATTTTTCTTTTCTTTTCTCGAGTTTGAGTCTATCAGTTTCTTATAAGGAACTGATCAATTCACCTTCCATATCAACCACAACTTCTTCATCATTAGCATCACTTCCTGTGATTTTGTTATCACAATCCTCTTTGGCCATAAGCATGAATTTATTTACCTTATCTTCATAGGAAGAGTCAATGTCTGTGTCTTCTGAAGAGTCATCATTGTTTACGCATAAAATTTTTCTTTTATCAAATATTTTGGATTTGTACTTATTTTCACCTTTAGAATTCTGATCCTACTTCTTGTGTGGAAACTAGATGTAAAGTGACCTATCTTTCCACAGTTAAAACACTTGAAGGGAAAATTGCCTTGATACTTGCCTGATCCTTTCTTTAGTCTTCTCACAAATTTTGCTTCAATTTCATCAGGCTCAGAATCTTAATCCTTATTTGCTTTAAATGATGCTTCTCTAGAGGTGGGTTTATCTTTACCTATCCTCATTTCATATGCAGTCAACGTTCCTAGAAGTTGATCAAAATCCAAATATTTTAGGTCATTAAGTTATTATATAGTAGAGACCTTCAGGTTGAACCTATCTAGTAGATATCTCAAAAAATTTTGAACTAAAGAGGGTTCCTCAATTTTTTCACCAAGTGATTTCATTGCATTTACTAGTTCTTCAACTCTTAGAAAGTACTTCCCAACAGTTTCATCCTCTTTCATCTTTAGTTGTTCAAACTGTACTCTATAGGTTTGAATCTTAGCATCCTTTACCTTCTCATTACCTTCATAACTACTAATGATTTTTTCCCACATTTCTTTGGCAGTTCCTAAGTTCATAACTTTTACAAATTTTTCTTCTGCAAGCCCACTCAGAATAGCATTCATAGACTTAGCGTTGAAGCTGATCTCTATCTTTTCATCCTTATTAGCTAGTACAATTGACTTTACATAACCAGTCTCTACCACATCCCATACATCTGCACCTAAATCCATTATGTAAGTTCTCATCCTAACTTCCCACAAGGCAAAGTTTTTTCCATTGAATAGGGGGGCCTTATTGGTTGAAATTCCTTCATGGCTTGACATGTTTAAGCTTACTGATCTACCTTTAGATAAAAGGAACTGGCTCTGATACCAATTGTTGGATAGCTGAGAGGGGGGGGTGAATCATTTGTCCCTGTGCTTAAACAATTGTACCCATTTTAAACTCTTCACATAACACTCAATCATGGTCATAATTATATAGGGAAGTAAGAACTAGAAATTTAAACATCAATCACACACATGTATATACACAGAGACAAATATTTCCTGAGGAAACTCGTAAAGGGAAAAACCTCTTCTTCTTGATAGGATAAGTAATCTTTATTTTCTTTACATTATCATTTTTATGAGCACCAACTCATTGTGAGGCTACCACCTCTGTCTTGCAAGTTGCAACTTGTTGAGAGCACCAAATCTTTGGTTTCTCTATCACCCACTAGAAGGAAGCACAAACTCCCTGAGTGTTATAGCACCAACTGGATGGAAGCACCAACTTCCAATCACACAGGAACCAACCTATATAATAGAGAACAATATTTCTCCCTTGCACCACCCTCCCACCCTAG
>SNQJ01S0061764.1:9930-20408 GCA_010110895.2 Picea sitchensis | reverse complement strand
CTTGGGATGACAAGGACATTGGCAGACATTAAGAAGCTACTAATTAATGAGTTCCAGAAGTCGATCTTAGAGGATCAATACATGAACGAGATGATCAATATAAGACAAAAACTAGGAGAATCTGTATGGGAGATTGACCAAAGATTCAAGCGACTAAAGGGAAAACTAAAATACCTTATGACCGAGATGCAACATCGGCACCTGTTTGTCAACTCACTACTCCCACACTTAAAATATCCCTTACGGCAACATAAGTTTCAAATGTAGGCAGAGGTTCTGCAGGAAACCTTACAACTGGAAGAGAACCACTACCATCAGATGGACCCAACTATCAAATAACTGAAGGAGGACTTGAAGAATTTAACGTTTCAGCTGAACCAGAATAAGAACAAGGACAAACGAGAAGTTGTTTGGTGCACCACATGTAGGACAGAAGGACACCATAAGAACGAATGCCAAACATTCATGTAGTACATGGCAAGAAGTATACCAAATCCGCTACCACAGGGAGGATTATGGTGCAAAATCTACAAGAAACTGGGTCACGACCATTATCACTGGACGATGATGTAGAAATACCATACAGTTCCAAAGAAATCGTATTACACCTTTTGTAAGTAAGTGGGCCATGACGACAAAGATTGTAGAACTATGGAGTTGATGCAGGAGAGAACATCAAATTCATATAGGGTATAGGCTGAAATGATGACTGGACAAGCAACGCCATAGTACAATCAAGCCCCAGCTCTATACAACACTGCATAGCAGCAATATAATACTGTGCAACAACCCTACAATAACGTGTAGCCGCAGTATAACCCGACACAACCCCAGTACAATACTGCACATTACAATTAGGCACCACATTATAATGCACTGAGAGGTGATCGAGCAGGCAACCGAGGAGGAGGACGAACCAAAGGAGGTTTTGGACGTGGTAGAGGACTAGTCACATGTCACAATTGTTAGCAACCAGGAAATTATGCACAAGAATGTCAACTTCCGCCAACAACTTGTATGTATTATCATGCATTGGACCACGATAGAGAGGAATGTCTGACACTACTAGTAAAGATTCAGGAAAAGAGGAGCCAGAACAATCAAAATGTCCAGTGGATTTTAGTTGAAGCACGGGATGACAGACGAAACATCAACATAGTCACTCGTGGAGGAATGAAAATAGGAAACGACACAGTTCGACAGGAACCAACACAGAAACAATGGGTAAGGAAGAACACTGACCCCAAGAATTAGTTCGATGCGCAAAAGGAAAAGGAGATCTTTAAATAAGCCCGACAATAATTTCAGTAAGAGGACATAGTGTCAACTGCACAACAAAGCAAGGAAGCCCCAGAATATGAGATGTCGTCATTGCTAGACCATACCAATGGAATGCAGCCCAAGGGACAAGTAAGTACAATCAAAGGATTTTTTCAATCATGCGTAAAATTATTAATTGATCCTTCATCTATGAAAATATTGCAAAACATACTAGAGAAATGTAGCAGTGAGACAGAAGAAAAACTAGAACCAAAAACCATTAACCACCTACACACAAAAACAAGAGCAAGCAGGGAATTTCGATTGAATGCCAACATTGGGGATTTCAACATGGGATATATCATACTATATCTAGGATCCGAAGTGAATGTATTACCAAAGAAAACATGGCATTGTATGAGAGAGCCAACACTTGGATACTCAAATGTCCAATTGAAACTAGCAAACCAGCATAGAGTCATACCAATAGGTAGACTAAAAGGAGTGATAGTAAATCTTGTTAGAGTGTGCACTAAAGAAGACTTTGAAGTCATTGAAATAGTGAATGGCACAACACCATACCCAGAATTTCTTGGTCTATATTGGGCGTTTGACAACTAGGCTATAATCAATTTGAAAAACAGGAAAATGACATTTGAATTTGGAGAATACAGGGTCATAGCACCACTAGATCCATCGGAAGGGAAGAGGTTCATAAAACCCACTTGCATAGACTTAGAGGAGATTGACCAATTGTATAGAACAACTGCGCACGATGATGATTACATCAACCCAAATGCAGACGGGGTACTCAGTTGGTGGAGCATTACTTCATGTACAACAGACTCAGACGCTGGGCTGAAAAACTGGCAGCAGAGACTACGCGAAGTATCCACGAGAAGATGTGAAAGAATAGACCCCGTAGTAATATGGGTAGGCACAAAAATAAGAGAACCACCCAATTTTAACAGACTAAATGATTTGGAAAAATTCTTGACACAATATGAAGACACAGTATTAGAAAACCATCGAATGTTATCACTTGACTTAGCACTCAAGGCCACACCCGTAATATGGTGGGGTGCACATAAAGAGACCATAATAGACTAGTATCAATGTAAGCAACTACTATACATAAGGTTCGGTGCAGAATAGGAATACACCAAACAAAAGAAATACAAAGGACAAGAGTCCCCAACGAAACAATTGGCGAAGTGCAAAACGCTGTGGAAAATGATACCACCGGAGGAATGGCCTCATCACTTCATACATACTTTAGAGGTCATACTAGTGAACTGGTATACATACCAGGAATTGCGCAAAGGAACTACAACATGGAGGACACTACAACAAAACTTCATGATCACTTTCTCATTCGAGCACAAGAACCCCGACATAGATGCAACCCTCAAATGAACCATAGGATTAATATTCATCAAAGAACTGAAAATATAATTTATCATAGAAGAGAAACAACAGAATAAATGGACAGTCAAGGAACTACTATCATGCTACCATGTACACGAAGAAGCACTAGACGATGATCATCCACGTGATATCTAGATCGAAGAAGTATAAGGCGAAAGAGATGTGGAAGGACCACCCATAGAATCAAAATTCATTTCTGCGCCAATCAAGGTAAAGAAAACTAACATCATGATAGTTGAGCAGCCCAAAATGGCCAACATTGGAGACTATTGGGATGAGAAAATAGTAGAAAGCATCACATAATTGTTGCTCGAATTAGCAACCTTTTTCCCACAACATTTATAGAAATGAAGGTTATAGTTGGAGAACTGGGAGAGATGAATATACCACTCAGACCTGAAGAGAGACCTATTACACATCGAACCTATAGAATGAACCCCATATATAAACATAAAGTTAAATATGAGATCGACAGAATGCTCGAAGTCGGCATCATCGAACCAGTTGAGGAATCAAAATGAATAAGCCYGATGGTAGTATAGGACAAGAAACAAGGAAGAGGGATTAGGATATGCATCGAATTGAGGAAGTTCAACGATGAATGCCTACATGACCCATTCCCTACAACGTTCATGGATGAACTGTTAGAGAATGTGGGGGGACATGAAGCTTACTCGTTAACTGATGGATTCTCAGGCTACCATCATATTAAGATAACACAGGAGGACAGAGACAAGACCACCTTTGCAACAAAATGGGGATATTATCAGTACACAATCATGCCGTTTGGACTGAAAAATGCACCCGCAATATTCTCCAGAGTGGTCATCACAGCGTTTAAGGAATTCATCCATCAATTTCTCGAAGTATACCTGGATGACTGGACAGTTTATAGTCTATTGAAAAACCATGTGGAAGTTTTACGACTGATTTTAGAGAGATGTAGACAATGCCAGATATCGATGAACATCAAGAAATGCATATTTGGAACACCGTTTGGGATACTATTGGGCCATATAGTGTGCAAACAAGGCTTATTAATGGATCCAGAAAAGATCATAGTCATTGTTAACTTACCATCACCAAAAACAGTCTGCCAGCTAAGAGCAACGTTAGGGCACACAAGATACTATAGGAAATTCATCAAAGGATATGCACGGATCACAACACTGATGGAAAAGTTGTTAAGGAAGGATACAAAGTATCACTAGAACGACGAGTGTTAACATGGTCTAGATACCCTAAAGGAAAATATGGTTATTGCACCAATACTAGTATTTCCAGATTGGGAAATGACATTCCATGTGCATGTAGATGCATCAACGATACCATTGGGAGCTATCTTGGCACAACCAAGAGTAGGAGACTTGGATCACCCGATAGCATTCACAAGTAGATATTTATCAGATTCATAACATAATTATAACATGACAAAAAGAGAAGGCCTATTCATGGTCTATGCACTAAAGAAGTTTAGACATTACCTATTGGAAAAACACTTTAAGATGTTTACAGATCAGTCGGCCCTGAAATACCTAGTCAACAAGCCAGTGTTGGGGGGGGAGAATTTTTCAATGGTTACTGTTATTTCAAGAATTTGATTTTGAAGTAACAGTTAAACCAAGAAAACTGAATGCAAGACTTGACCACCTATCCAGGGTCACAAATGGAGAAGAACTTGTGAATTTAGATGACAAATTTCCAGATGCACAGTTATTCTCAATATAGATTGTTGATGAGTACCTTGCGGATATCATTTAGTACTTGACTACAGGTACTACGTCGCAAGAATACACCACCGTGCAGAAGAAGAATCTGGTAGTCTGCACGACCGACTATCAATTGATTGTAGGACATCTATACAATATGGGCGCAAATAACATCTTGCGAAGGTACGTGATAGAGCATGAATGACCAAGGATTTTACATAATCCCACAAGGAAATCACAGGAGGGAATTATGCAGGAAAAGGTACCATGCAGAAGGTATTATGAGAAGGACTATGGTGGCCAACTATTCACAGTGACTCGAATGAGTACTGTCAGAGATGTGATGTCTGTCAAAGGGTAGGAAAACCCAATATAAGGGACGAGATTACACTATGACCACAAGTAACATTACAAGCATTTGAAAAATGGGAAATATACTTTGTGGGACCAATTAACCCACCATCCAAAAGGACAGGGGCAAGATACATTATCATTGCGATGAAATACCTAACAAGATGGGCGGAAGCCACACCAGTCAAATATTGTAGTGCAAAGACAATTGTACACTTCTTGTTTGAACAAGTAATCACTACATTTGGGTGCCCAAGAGTTTTGATGAGTGACCAAGGCACACACTTCATAAACAAAACCATCCATGCGATGACTGAGGAATTTGAATTTCATCACCAAAAGAGCACACTGTATCATCCACATCCTACTGGCGAATGGTACAATAGAAGCCTTCAACAAAATTCTGGAGAACACACTAACAAATATCTGTAACATCAACAGATACAATTGGGACCTCAAGGTACCAATAGTATTATGGGCGTATAGGACCACATGAAAAAATTTGATAGGGAACACACCATTCAGACTATTCTACGACCAAGAAGAAGTAGTGCCACTAAAATTTTTAATACCCAGCTTACGCATAGCAACCATCACACAAATGAAAGAACGAGGCATAGTATAGGAAAGACTGGATCGGTTATTGTCAATGGAGGAAGACCAAATCTTGGAAGGATTCCATCAACAAGTGCAGAAATCAAGAGACAAAGCTTGGCACAATCGACACATCAAGAAGAAAACGTTCAAGGAAGGAGATATAGTATTTCTCCACGACAACAAATCATTTCAACACCCAGGGAAGCTTAGAATGCATTGGTTAGGAAAAAAAGAGGTAAAATCTGTCACATACAAAGGATATGTACAGTTAAGAGACTTAGAAGGCGTAGACCTCAGAGGAATGATCAATGGGAGTCGACTGAAGTTATAAAAGGACAGTCGACCATCCATCGCGCAGTTAAAAAAAAAAAAAAAGAACAAAAAGGAAACAATACTAAAAATCATACCGCATGTCAGAAGTAGAAAGGCTACATGAAATTCAAAACATAAGTTGAACAAAGGAACAAATAACGGTTACATGCAAAGGGAAAACAAGCGGGAAATGGAAAGTCAGCAAAAACAAGACGACATAAAAACACTAAGCAGAATTAAAGCACGGAAAGGACTGATGGGACATCACATTAAACATGTCAATGGGAGACGATAAAGAAAGTATGATGGAAAGTACAAAATGGTCGCAGATGCATTGAACCCATAGTTATGATGCATTAACCGCATAATGGAGGAAGATTCCTCGACAAGCTTCGTGACAAGTCGATACAACACATGAGCATGGGAGCAACTAGTCTATTCATGAAAGGAGCACAGAGAGATAGTAATATCAGTCATAACGAACAAAGAAAGACCACAGAGCTCAAATAAGATATTCAATCTCCACAAACATTCGAAAGTCACCAATATGGCACCACCGAAGCCAGCAGAAGCAAGCCACATAGTCAAACTGACCAGGGTTCAAACTAGGTCATGAGGACCACTGGAAGAAAATGAACAACAAAATATGGAGATTGTCGACATCGACGAGATTCCATCTCCAGAGATGCTACCGGTGAACCCTACACTGATTTTGGAAGAAATTCAACAACCATGAGTAGAGGACATGAAAGTGGATACGCCGGCAACGACACAGGAACCTTAGTACGAGGAAGCAGAAAACCAACAGGAAGTGTAACCAGAAAGAACTGAAGCAACCATAGAAGTTAACAGAATGACACAAAATTTGAAAGAAGAAGTGAAAATAGACGAATCACAAACGACCATCTCAGGTCGACTAGTAGAGGAGACTACTGCAAGTGCCATGACTTGGCCATAATGGCTAACGGGAGAACAACCAAAAGTTGATGGAACTTCAAACCAGCCACCACAGTAGGAAGACATGGTTCAGATACTGATCTCACCCCGCAAGAATCTGGTAGCATAAATTGTTCTACCATGCATACCGGCTGGAGTACAGGTAGAAATGAAACTATTGGGTCACGTCAGGAAGCTAAAATATTCTGACCATGACGTATCAAACGAAACCAAGTTTCTGGAACTTGCACAATGGGTCTTTATGCAAACCATCGGCATAACCCAACTTGGAGAAATGATCAACCAACCACACCAGTGGGCAGCTAGGATGGATAGAACAAGAATCTTAGGTTTGTTGAAGCTACCAAATTTTGGCAGAGGCCAGTATGTGACAAAATGCATCAAAAAGTTGTTAACAGTCACACATGGAGGGGATATATGGGTAGACAAACCTGTCCCCATAACCATTGAGATTATTGCACAAATAACGAGATTACCAATCCAGGGTATGGATCTCACGTTGATTTTGGACAACAAATCCAAGGAAAAAGTGTTGGCGTAAGAAATGAAAAGGAAATATGGCACTCCTAGGGGAACGAGGGGCATCATAATCAAACGAATCAACAACACAACTACTCAATTGGGTGTAAATATATTAGTGTGCAAATTGCTCAAAAAATGTCGCAAATATGAAGTACCATCAGGAGTCATTGCAGTTGCAGCTAAGTGTGTAGAAGGCACCTCTATGAGCTGGGTACCATATTTATTGAACTTGTTTCAAGTGGAATCTAAGGATGCGTAGGACCTAGGCACAGAGTTCCATTACTCATGGTTGATCACCCTAATAGCCTTCATGGGATGGAGAGAACCAGGGTATGCAATTTTATGTGCTAGATCACAGCCAGCGGGAGAGAGATACCTTTTTTCTGAGATTTGGGCCGCAGGCCATGCATAAGAGGGAGGAAAAAATCATATTCGAAGCATACATATGAGACATACAGGAAGCTAGCAACTGATCACAGAGGATAACATCAGAGGCTGTCGTGTGATATGCGGACATTGCCAAATTTCGGGCCACATGCCAAACAATGTGGATACAACCAAGGCAGGATCCAGATCAATAGTCGCTACATATGCGCTACTGCATCACAGAAGGTGATATTGACATGGTCATCAGTGAATGTCTTGATGAATGGAGGATCCCAACCATTGCCCAGGAAGTACCATAAACAACAACAAAAGGAGAGGCAGAACAGGTGGAAACATAGCCTATGAAAATCCCAGTGCCCAAGAAACCAAGGATGGGCCAAAGCAAGCCGACCCAGTTAGACAAAGGGTTAAAGCAGACAAGGACCCAGAAGGAGAAGAAAGAGACTACACAATCGACCAACGGACAACAGAAACAGGCTAAGGGAGCGCAGGAGACCGCCCCAATTCCCATCAAACAGGAGCCAGGAGAAAATAAGAGACCAGCCATGCAGGCAAAAGGCATGCACAAGAAATAAAAGACACAATGAGCATTGTCAGATATACAATGACAAAGGATGATGGGGAAATGATCGCCAAAATGGTCCAAGATTGCCTAGCAGAAGATTTCAATCATGCAGCACATCATAGCGATAAACTGCAAAAAGAGATGGCATAAATGGGACAACTCCTCATGAAATTTGGGGAAGCATAGAAAGAAAGCAACAATAGAGGCATAGAGCTCTTGACAATACAGACTGAGAAAATAGTGGAGGTAGAAGAACGAGACCCAACCCACAACATGCCACACACAAACGCAACAATTTACATTAAACCTAGCATGTTGTGCATGGATGAAATCGTGGGGAAGAGACCCTTGAAGGATTTAGACCACATCTAGTTGATCCTGACACAGATTCCATCAAGGGAACTACACAAATTGTAGGTTAGCGTCGTCCACGAGGTACAGTCTTGTGCACATAAAAACTTAGTTGAGATACATCAAGCAACAAAGAAGCGGGAGGTGCTAGAAAAATTTTGTGAGCAAGCCAAGTTAGAATATTAGGAGGAAAAGAATGTAGGAATGAAATGAAATGAAGAGTGGGAGAAATTTTTGAGAAACTCTCAAGAACCATGCAAGGAAATGAACTCCCAGTAGCAGAAAATATCGATCAAATTTCATAGGCAATTGATCTATATCAGAAAGAGATTGAGAATCTCCAAGAACAGCTCACACCAACCACTCCACTAGCAGTGAAGGAGCAAAGGAGGTAGGAAGTAACATCGTAGTTGTCGGAGATAGAATAACAGGTTAGTATAGCAGCTGAATTTTTCAATAAAGAAACATAACTTTGGACAAGGTTGGAGGAGGATCCACAGGTCCAACACTGGGACAGGGAATAGGAAAGGATCAATGTAGCGATCCAAGAACTCAAATAGAGGCAGAAGACCATACCAATCCAAGAATGATTCAAAGGGACGCAAGAGATGAAGAAGATGTAGGAATAACTTATCACTGCACAAACATAGAAACATGAACGTCGGGCTCAAATAGAGCCATTGCAGGAACGGGTAGTAGAAGTACTCGCATAGGTAGAAGGAGATAAAAAACAGATAGAACAGACCCAGGTAGAATGTGCAGGATTGATGAGTGATGAAGTGGAATTTAAGGTAGTGGACACCATCAAGGAAAAGACTACGCAGACACTTATAAAACCAACAGAGCTCAAGGAAAAGTTCCAGACGATCACGAAGGAGATCGAGGAAGCTCAAAAGGATTAGGTGACTCAGGACGAGTCACATGTCAGTGTTGGGGGCCTGTTGGCACCAAGCTGAAGTGGAAAGAAGGATGATCATGGGAAGGAAAGCGTGTTGAAACTGAAGTAACGCCTGGAGGAAGAACAACATGCGCACATGCAAGAAAGCATGCACAAGGAAAGAAACAATTGGAGGAAGAACAACACACACACACATGGGAGGAAGACCTAACATCAGTAGGGTTAGGGTTTTGGTAATACGATTGTAAATGGATAAATAGAACGATATATATAAACATATATACGTAGGTATCATATAGAGGTCGGTTCTCTTTTCTGTTAGTTCAATTTTTGTAGTATTCCAACATAGTTATGTACGAGTTGATATGTTATATAATATTGTTCCGAACCAATTTTGTAAGTTGTTGAGCTAAGAACAGAGGAGAGAAGGGAGATTTGAGGATTAGATCACAATATGTGGAGCCTAGTGTGATCTAGTTTGCCTTATATATATCTTGCTAGTCTAAGGATAATTGTAAGCGTGGGGCGTTGGAGATGCAGAACTATCATAATAAAAGAGCCTAGAGACAAATCTTTGTGGACGTAGCCTAGGAGGGGGTGAACCATGGTAATATCTGTGAAATGTGATGAATGCATGTATATCTTTGTCTTCTTTTAGCATTTAATTTCTATGCTTATTGAATGAGTTAATACATTGTTATGGAATACTATTGTGTTGTTCGGGAAATAAATTGTGAAGGATATATGCGCACCCGTGAGTAATACTATATTTCAATCACAATTCGTAGTTTATGGCTCTGAATAATAAACCCCTATCTCATACTCAATACTAGGCTGAAAATACACGAGTCTTACAACCACCCATTTAAAGCTATCTCGGGTGAGACTGCGCAGTGCATTATGTGCACTGTGTTGCCTTCTGGTTTACCAGGAGGGCCGATAGTTTTATAGGATTTGTTGGAAACCCGAAAGACATGAACCCTGGGTCAACAACTCAAATGGTAAAGGAAATTAATAAACAATAGGGTCTTTTAATGGTGTATTGTCTAACCAGATCTAATTCCATAGGTCTATTACATAGGGATGACATTCATTTTACCCCATTTCTCATCTATTAGGCATGATGAATATATTTTCACAC
>SNQJ01S0061763.1:0-15290 GCA_010110895.2 Picea sitchensis | reverse complement strand
TCTTCAATTCACTTTGTCATCTTCAAAAATTCATTTCTCCTCAACCATGAGGATCCACATGACGTGCCACATACCACCAAAAACAACATCATGTATACTATCCATCCATGGGTGTTGTATATTCATGTGCATTTTTCTTCATGTCCAAATACATTCATCAATCGTGCGGTCCAAACCCCATGACTAGGGTTGACATCAATGACAACAACCAATCTTCCAACAAAATCAATTCTTAGATACAACAAGGAAGATACACACCTTGAAGCCAACACTTCTAAGAAGAATGAGGTAAGTCCTTCATTCTAAAAAGGTGGAATCAATGTGATGCAGACCCCCAACCCTTAGTTCGAGATCCACACAGGATCGATCTTCTTCGAATCCGCAGAACTGAAATAGTTATTTCGAGCCCTCACTAGAACACCACGAATCTGATCCATAGGTCCTTCGGAAACCCTACCTGTGCGAACAATCACTAGGTGTGAGATTCACTTCCATGTGACCACGACGTTGTGGCTGTATCGGGATTTCGGTAGCCAGGAGTTTGAAACACAGCGGCCCAAACCACTGGTCATTCCATTCCCCAAATTCCCAAAATGGCTCAATGTCGAAATGGGCTCAGATCTCTCCAGGATTTCGTGAACCGGGAGTTCATGGTGCAGTGACTGCAAAATCTCTCCTCCTCTTCTTCTTGAACCTTGAAATGTTGAAATGTCGAAACAGGCTCAACGGCTTTGGCTCGTGCTATTTCCTCCTAATGTTTTTCGGGCTTCATGATTTCATGAATCGGGACTCCATGTCTCCTGACTCCCGGCCTCTCGAACATCTGGGTCCCAAAATGACAAAAAGGCTTAATGACAAAGCACTACTGGCTTTCACGATTCAGGAAACCACGATGCAAGCACTCCCCCTATTCTCTGTCTTTCGAATCTTTGGGTCCCGAAATGTCGAAATCTACTCGATCACGGCCTACTTTTCAGGATTTCAAAATTCGCGATTCCGGCTGCAGAAGGTTCTTGGTCCTTCAACCTCTGAGACCCCGAAATGCCAAAATGACGAACTCCGAAATGGATGCTTCCTTCTTGACCACAGCCCTGCTCCAAGGACATGTCGCGTTTCGTGACTTCGAGGTTTTCAATGCAAAGTGCCCCAGCTCCTTGTCATCGGGATTTCTGAAATGATGAACCCGAAAATACCAAAATGTCAAAATCCCACTCCAAAGGGTTTCAGCAGCTCCTGCTCCTTCTCATCCAATGGCTCATGGCATTTCACACTTCTTCCAAGAAGTGTCTCCACCATCTGTTTCAGCTCTTCCACTACGTCACCTCTACGGGTGTAACCTCTACATAGTTTTCCCTAATCTTGTGATCAACGGTTATCTGTGCTACTGATCCAACGGTAGCTGTTACTCCTTCCTAAGCATGTGCTTCTTCCCTTCCTTTTGGAAGATTTTCAAAGTTTCAAAGGCCTCAACCTTTTCTTCCTCTGTGAGCTCAATTCTCTTGGTTATCGCCTGCATTCTAGGAACGCTATCCCTCCTGAGCTTTGTTCACTTTGAAACCTCAAAAGGTTTCACGACCTCTGCACTCCTTACAGGGTCCCTGTGCACAACTGTGCTATCCATCCGGATATTTATTTACCCGAGCCTCTAGNCACCCTTCTGTGTCCTCAAAGGGAAATCCGGTGTCCTCCTAATGACCTTCTACTCAAGCCCTCCTTGATGAGCTTAACGAAGTATTTAGTAACTCTGTAAGTGTCTCTCCTTGGCACTTCTCTTATCTCAAAACTCGAAATGAGTCCTTCTGTGCACTCTATGCAACTGCTTGATGCCCTCCTAGCAGAGTTTCAAAGAACTTCAAACATTCTGTCTTCTTTGAACTCAAAATAGATCTCCTCCTATGCACTCCTTGCACTCGCTCGATGCCCTCCTGGCAGAGCTCTACATGACCTTCAATGATTCTGTTATCTCTGTGCTTTCCTCTACACAGTCTTACCTCCAAGGTGTTCAGCAACCTTGATTTTTCTCCTTGGGTCTAATACTTCCCCTGGTGTACCCTCCTGGCACAACTCTGTCCAAATTCCACAAAATTCAGAAGTGCACTCTATGCACTGGCTCAACGCATCCTGTGCATTTGTTCAATGCCCTCCTGGCAGAGACTTTACAAAATTATCAACAATTCTGCTTCTCCTCTTTGTTCTTTCCTCTACGCAGTTCCTCCTTCAAGGTGTTCAACAACCTTGAGGATTCCTCCTTGATTCAATGACTTCAACTAGTGCACCCTCCTGGCACATCTTTGTCTGAAATTCCGCAGAATTCAGAAGTGCACTCCTGCACTAGTTTTCAGAGACCATGGTACTCTGTCATGCACTCTTGCATGAAATCACAAAGAATCCAAACCTGAAATCAAAGAACTCACAGATAGGAAAACCTATCTATCCCCTGCATATGGAACTTAACATACATCTACATCATATCATCACACATAAAGACATTCATTCATGAACTCACAAACACATGAACAACAACATGCAGAACAAACTGCTTTGTTTGTATTAATCACGAATTCCTGATTACAATGTGTTCGAGCTCGGACTACAACAGAGTCTCGGCTCTCCTCTCCTATCCAACCTATTCTCTCTATTCTTCTCTACCTTCTACCCTTTCTGAAAACAAAAGAAGATTTTTTTACAAAAGGGGGCTCCTCGAGCGCTTCCCTCCATCCTCACCAACTCTCATTAATTTACATTAAATTACATTGAATGGTTGTCTAGTCCTAATCGGATCTATATCTTAGCCTTTCAACCATTTAAGGAAACCTTTATCTACAGCCTATGCACATGCATGGCTTTTGGCTCTTCAGCCTTACAACATTTAATACAACTTCAAAATTTGAAATTTGAAAGTGAGGGGGCTCCACCTCTCCTCTCCATTGAACATGTGCTAGGTGTGTTGGTTGGCTGGTGCTTGATGACATGGAGTGATGCTTCTGCATCATACTCCTCAGTTGCAAAAATCATGAGCTCCTACTCATGAGCTTCCTAGCACCACTATTGAAATCCACCTGGATCCAAAACAGTTCTTTGGAACTGTCCATCCACTCCATCGCCTTGTCATTGTTGCTACTACTGCATCTGTTTCCTTGCTGCTATGGCAGGTTCTCCTCTACTCGACTTCCTCTTGTTGATCGTTTTTGCTGATCTGATCATCACCCTTCTGATCTTCTCAATTATCTTGTCCAACTGCTCCCAGGGTAGGCTCTCCTTTTGCATCCTTCTACATTGCACTGCTTCCCTGCAAATGGGTAGATCAACTAGATCTCCCATGCCATCTTCTTCCTCTGTGGCCTCAACTTGCCATCCTGCTACAAAATTCAGCTCTGCAGTCTTATCTTCTTGACTGATCTGTTGTTCAATCACCTGCTCTGACATATTTTCTTCTGCCATTTTTCCTTGTGCTAGTTGAATTCCAGCTTCCTCCAGCTGCTCCTCAGACTAGAATTTTTCTTCATCTTATATTGCATGCCTCGGCACTGCAGTTATCATCTGTTCAGCTCCCTGGCTGAAAATTCTGAGAGATTCCTTGGAATGCTCCTCTGCTAACATCTACATGACTGTCTCCTCGTGGAAGCCATATATTGGCTCTGGATTGTTCAAACAATCCTCCAGCATCTCTAACTCCATTTCCCATGGAGTGAGCATTTTAACTGTGTGCTCCTCTTCCTTTCCTTGGGCAGCTTTTGATATCTTCTCCTTCATCATGATAGTCACCGCTGGTTGTCTTTCTGTTGTTGATGCATTGACAACACACATGTTGGCCTCAACTAGACTATATGGAAAGAATACCTTTATCCCTCCAATCATCATAATTCTCTTCTGATATTCCTTCTCTATCAGTTGTCCTTGCTGATATGAACTCACCTCTGAGGTCATCTTCTCTGTCAGTTCCTCTCACTAATCCAAACTCATCCCTAAGTTTATGAGACTTTCAGACAGTCTCATCTGCTCTCCCTTACCCACCTGGCAATATGGGATTTCTTCTCTGCCCTCCTGGCAGTCTATGAGTTCCTCCAGTGATCTCATCTCATTTCCCTCCTGGCAATTTCAACTTTCAGCACTACCCTCCTGGAAGTATACGAGACCTTCTGCTGATCTCTTTCTATTGCACACCTGGCAATTTGAAAGTCCATCTCTGCCCACTTGGCAATCTATGAGATCTCTGCTCGATCTCTCTTCTCCATCATCACTGAGATTTTTCCTAGCTTTTGGTTCACAGGCATGAACCATCTCCTCTGTGGCCCTAAGGCTTTTCACATTCCTCAACCACCTCCTCAACAGCCTTCATTGTCTTTTGGCCAACAATTTCTTGACTAGCCACTTTTCTTTCCTCCTCAGAGGCCATTAATACACCCAATGTGTCTTTGTGTTCTGATACACCCATAGTGCAAGCTCTTCCATCCTCTCCCTTATCTCAGCGAGTTATTTATCCATTTTTGCTTTACTCATCTGTTGGTGGTCTCCTCTTCCACCATGCTCATGGCCTTCAATAGCCATTTTCCTGTTCCTGTCTGCCCTCCTGGAAAACTTGTTGTTGTCACTCTACAACCGTGAGTGCTTCTAGCCTTTCCTACAACCCTCCTATCTTTCTATTGACTGTTGTGCACCTTGCAACAATCATCACAGAGCTTCAAAACTCTGTCTTCCTTTTCCTTTGGCTCCCTCTGCCTGCAATATACAAACAAAATCAAGTCTGATACCACTTCGATGTGTATCAGAGTATTTTATTTATCTACTCTGCCTCCCTCTGCCTGCAGTCTATAGATAGAAAGTGGATCTAATACCACAACTCATGCAGACCCCCAACCCTCAAGTTGAGATCCACACAGGATCGATCTTCTTCGAATCCACAGAACTAAAATAGTTCTTTCGGGCCCTCACTGGAACCCAACGAATCCAATCCACAGGTCCTTCGGAAACCCCACTTGTGTGAACAAGCACTAGGCATGAGCTTCACCTCCACACGACCACGACGTTGTGGCTGTATCGAGATTTTGGTAACTGTGAGTTTGAAATGTAGTGGCCCAAACCACTGGTCACTCCATTCTCGGAAGTCCTGAAATGGCTCAATGTCGAAATGGGCTCAGATCTTTTAGGGATTTCGTGAACCGGAAGTTCACAATGCAGTGACTCCAAAATCTCGCCTCCTCTGCTTCCCGAACCTCGAAATGCCAAAATGCCGAAACGGGATCAACGGCTCTGGCTCGTGCTATTTCCTCCTAATGTTTTCAAGGCTTCACGATTTCATGAGTCAGGACTCCATGTCTCCTGACTCCTAGCCTCTCGAACATCCGGGTCCCGAAATGCCAAAAAGGCTTAACGAAAAAGCGCTACCGGCTTTCACGATTCAGGAAACTGTGATGCAAGTGCTCCCCCTGTTCTTTGTCTTTCGAATCTCCGGGTCCCGAAATGACGAAATATACCTGATCACGGCCCACTTTTTGGGATTTCGGAATTCGCGATTCTGCGATTCCGGTTGCAGATGGTTCTTGGTCCTTTAACCTCCCAGACCCCGAAATGCCGAAATGTCGAACTTTGAAATGGTTGCTTCCTCCGTGACCACAGCCTTGCTCCAAGGATACGTCACGTTTCGCGCCTTCGATGTTTTCAATGCAAAGTGCCCCAGCTCCTTGTCATTGGGATTTTTGAAATGTCGGACCCCGAAATACCGAAATGCCAAAATCCCACTCCAAAGGGTTTCAGCGGCTCTTGTTTCTTCTCATCCAATGGCTCATGGCATTTCACACTTCTTCCACAAAGTGTCTCCACCATCCATTTCAACTCTTCCACTACGTCACCTCTACGGGTGTAACCTCCATGTAGTTTTCCCTGATCTTGTGATCAACGATTATTTGCGCTACTGATCCAATGGTAGTTGTTACTCCTTCCTGAGCATGCGCTTCTTCCCTTCCTCTTGGAAGATTTTCAAATTTTCAAAGGCCTCAACCTTTGCTTCCTCTACAAGCTCAATTCTCTTGGATATCGCCTGCATTCTAGGAACGCTATCCCTCCTGAGCTTTGTTCACTCTGAAACCTCAAAAGGTTTCATGACCTCTGCACTCCTTGCAGGGTCCCTGCGCACAACTGTGTTATCCGTCAGGAGATTTATTTACCGAAGCCTGTAGGGGACTCACCCTTCTGTGCCCTCAAAGGGAAATATGGTGTCCTCCTGATGACCTTCTTCTCAAGCCCTCCTTCATGAGCTTAATAGTGTATTCAGTAACTTTGTAAGTGTCTCTCCTTGACACTTCTCTTATCTCAGAACTTGAAATGAGTCCTTATGTGCACTCTATGCAACTGCTCAATGCCCTCCTGGCAGAGTTTCATGGAACTTTAGACGTTCTGTCTTCCCTGAACTCGAAAAAGAGCTCCTCCTGTGCACTCCTTGCACTCGCTCGATTCCCTCCTGGAAGAGCTCTACAGGACCTTTAGTGATTCTGTTATCTCTGTGCCTTCCTCTGCATAGTCTTACCTCCAAGGTGTTCAACAACCTTGAGGTTTCTCCCTGGGTCTAATACTTCCCCTGGTGCACCCTTCTGGCACAACTCTGTCCAAATTCCACAGAATTCAGAAGTGCACTCTATGCACTGGCTCAATGCATTGTGTGCATTTGCTCATTGCCCTCCTGACATAGCCTTTACAGAATTCTCAGCAATTCTGCTTCTCCTCTCTATACTCTCCTCTGCACAGTTCCTCCTTCAAGGTGTTCAACAACCTTGATGCTTCCTCCTTGAGTCAATGACTTCAGCTAGTGTGCCCTCCTGGCACATCTTTGTCTGAAATTCTACAGAATTCAGAAGTGCACTCCTGCACTGGTTTACAGAGACCGCAGTACTCTGCCATGCACTCTTGCATGAAACCACAAAGAATCCAAACCTGAAATCAAAGAACTCACAGATAGGAAAACCTATCTATCCCCTGCAGATGGAACTTAACATACATCTATAGCATATCATCACACATAAAGACATTCATTCATGAACTCACAAACACATGAACAACAACATGCAGGAAAAACTTCTCTGTTTGTATTAATCAAGAATGTCTGATTACAATGTGTTTGAGCTCAGACTGCAACAGAGTCTCGACTCTCCTCTCCTATCCAACCTATTATCTCTATTATTCTCCGTCTTCTACCCTTTCTGGAAAAAAGAAGAAGATGTTTTTACAAAAGGGGGTTCCTCGAGCGCTTCCCTCCATCCTCACCAACTCTCATTAATTTACATTCAATTACATTGAATGGTTGTCTAGTCCAAATAAGATCTAGATCTCAGCCTTAAAACCATTTAAGAAAACCTTTATCTAAAGCCTGCGCACATGCATGGATTTTGGCTCTTCGGCCTTACAACATTTAATACAATTTCAAAATTTGAAATTTGAAAGTGAGAGGGTTGCGCATCTCCTCTCCATTGAACGTGTGCTGGGTGTGTTGGTTGGATGGCGCTTGATGACGTGGAGTGACGCTCCTGCATCACAATGTTGCAAGTCAACCATCTACATAAATAACAAAGAAAGGAAGGCATCAAGAATCCATATTTACACCTAAAAGCAAATTCAGAAGAGAGACACCTTCAAGGTGGACAACAAAGCAAAGGTATGAAAAAAAAATTAATGGTCACTACTTGTCATGTAATGAATATGGTCACAAATCTTTGGATTGCAGACATTATGAAAGGAAATATGTTGGAAGGTTTCATAAAACCCTAAGGTGTTGGAGATTTACTCAAGTGGGACACGTCGCTACTCATTGTCACACCATGAGATGCTACAGTTGTGGTGGGTTTGGCCACAAATCCCAGGATTGTTGGAACACAAGAAGACAATCCATGAGGAGTGATTCATATAGCATGGCAAGACGAAAACATGAAACTAGGAAGGAAGACAATATTGAAAATATGGAAGCTCAAAGCTCAAGTTATAAGAAGTTGGGACACCTTCAGAAGTGGATGAAGAAGACTAAACAACCAGAACAAAATGGAATCCATGAGGCAAGCACAAGCTTGACATTCTCCTAAGCATATGCAGGCTTCTGTGGAAGAAGTCATGTACATATGTGAGGTGACCAATAGAAAGGTCATGTACATACGTTATCTTTCTGTGGAACAGACCGCGTACCTATGGAAAAATCCTTGGAAAAGAAGGATATGCAGATGAGTTGCAACATGGTTTGATGGTCTGGTGTAGTTTGTTGCAAGTTTCCATGATTATATGTTTTCATATATGTTTGATGTATGTATGGTTATGACATATGGTTCAGTGTTGAAGCATATGCTTGATGCCTATCTTGGATGCATGGTATTAACCCTAGAGTATGGAATGAGGAATTTTTTGTTGAGGAACAATGTTGGTTATATCAATAAAGTTATGGCCCTTTGGTTATGAGATATATCAAGATGATGTGATGCTGGATAGAGATATATCATTGATATATTGAGGCACACTTTTGGTACATGTTTAGAGGTATTATTGGATGCTTAGTACTTGTTGTAATGAATGGTATTTGAGGAAGATTTGTTATAGTACATGGTTGGTACATATGTGATATCCATTGATATATCTTATGATGTATTGTTAGAGGCATATTTTTTGGATGTCTTGGTTCATGAATTTAGCATGCGGTTGAGCTACATATTGGGACATGTAGTTGATGAGTTGATGAGGTGGCTATTTTGTACATCATTGATGAGTCATAGTCTGGTCTACAATTCATGCATGATTGGTACCTACTTGGTTGTTTGTTAGAGGCACTTGCTAACAGTATCATTGGCACATGAGTTATCGTTGATATGGAATATGTGTATGGGAACACACCTTGATTGTGATACATATTTTTGAGGTTTGGTGCATGGTTTATGCACTTATAGATGGTATATGATTTTGGGTGATAGTACTTGGTTAAAGTACATCATTGGTATTACTTGTTTAGCATATACTTTGGTACATGATGTATGGGATAGTTGAGACACTTGTTGTGGTGCTTGGTTGGTACATTGATTGATGCTTGATGGTTGAGATACATTTCTTGACACATGGTTTGTGGCACCTGGTTCATGGTGGAGGCATGTCATGAGTGATATGACACTTGTTTGAGGCACATGGTTGGTATGTTATATAGTTGATGATGTTGATGATCTTGATATATGGTTGGTAAACGGTTGGCACATGTTCTTGGCATATGGTTGATACACTCCATTGATGATATCTTATGGTATATTTTATGGTGTTTATGTACATGGTTGATGTACATGATTTATGTGCATGGTTGGCACATGGTATGGTACAGGGTGTACATGGTTGATGCTTTATTTTTGACATATATTTTTCTTCATGATTGATGCATGAGATACTATGTATGTTTGGCATACACTTGATGTATGGTATGGTATGAGTTTAAATTATTGTTGCATGGAAAGGTCCAAGGATCATCGTAGGAAGAGAACATCATCCTTGAGCAGTTGATATATCTTTCAATTGAGCAGTGGAATTTGCAGCAGAAACAGATTGTAGTGGAATCATATTGTTCATCTTGCAGATAAGATAGGGGGAGACATAACCATAGGGGGATTTATTATTCTTCCCGTGATTGGTTGCAGCAGCATGATTCTAGGAGGAGATATGATTGGAAGCCATGTCATCAGCATTGCATCAAAGTGATATCCTTTGTCCAAAGGGGGAGATATTATTCAGAGGAAGCTCAAAGGCATCTAGACAGAGAGAGCATCCCCAAGGAGAGTTTAGGAAGGGGGAG
Source organism: Picea sitchensis (assembly GCA_010110895.2). Taxonomy (NCBI): domain Eukaryota; kingdom Viridiplantae; phylum Streptophyta; class Pinopsida; order Pinales; family Pinaceae; genus Picea; species Picea sitchensis. Next base: position 5,491 of record SNQJ01S0061763.1, on the reverse strand, counting down.
AATCTCCAAGGAGAGATACCATTTTCCATTGATTTCAAAGGGGGGGAGATAGCCACATTAATGTGGAAAGATGAATATTGATGAGGAGCATTGTCATGTCCAAGTGTTTCCATCAATGATTGGCATTGACATGAATGTTGGTGTTGCCATCAATGCCAAAGGGGGAGATTGTTGCATTATGTTGTCATTGATGTGAAAGGATTGATGTCAAAGAGTTTATGTCAAGTATTTTCTTTGTATCATTTATGTATTATTGTTGGATCATGTGGTCATGGATGTAATTGATGTCTTAGGGATAATGTCATGAGGTGTAACAATGATGTTTTGTCATTGGTTGATGTTCCATATGGATTGATGTATATATGGGATGATGTAAAGGTTGATCATTGATTTCTTGTCATGGTTGATAGTAAGTACCAAATGGATGAACTCCAAAGTGGTCCCCTTATGCTGAAATCCCTCACAGGAAGACACTTTGCGAAGTCCAAATGGTTAGGTGGTTGAGAAATCTTAGTAGTGTGGTTAGAGTACCCAAATGTTTTGAGTAATAATGTCATGACTATCAGTGAATTTGTTAGTGAGACCATTCCATATGGATATTTCTCATCATTCCATTTCTGGTGATATGTGGAACGTCACATAAATCCTCATGGTTAGAGAGTTATGTCCATGTGAAGTTGGAGAACTCTCATGTGTTGTTTAGAAGCCCCTAAAACATCAAAGAAGTCAAATTATTCTAGAAGATACTAGAAGAAGTTGACCAGTCAAAGTGGTTATTCATGGGTTAAGTCGTTGCAAAAAGAAAACAATTAAAAATAAATTAGTTGCAACTAGAAGTGGAGAAGTTACTATTTTGTGGATAAAGTGGTTATAAGTGGACAAGTGGTTAAAAGTGGGTTAGCCCCCAAAAGAAGGAAGTTGGTTAGAGTTGGTTAGATGAGGAAGATACTTGGAGAAGTATAAATAAGAGAGAAAGGGTCTTTTATGCATGAATATCTTGAGCATATTGAAGATGTATTCTGGTGAAATATTCATTGCAGGTACCCATGGATGCATTAGAAGTTTCGTAAGTCTGAGGTTTTCATGGTGAAAGTTTAGGAGGATCAGAAAACCCTTTTTTTTGAAGTAGTACGTGGGATTCAGTGAGTCAGGGCACATATGTACACAAGGTAAAGGAGAGAAGGGAACGCACAGTTTGTAAGGACATAAAAAACTTCAGTAAGTGTTGATGTCATGTTCTTGGATTCTAAAGCAAGTTCCAAATCACCATTCTACAGGTTCAGATCTACTACAGAGGTTCTAGTATGGGTAAATATTGTCTTGATGTTAAGAATTTCTAATGGTATGGTGAATGCTTGAGGCATTGTTTGTATGTTTGTGTTGATGTATGAACATGGTAGTTGGTTGGTTGAGAATTTTAGTCCTATTCGGATTGAGAAATATCAATGATCTGTGATGGTGTATGGTTGAGGAGAATGCATAGTTTGTTGGATGGTATAGATGTGTTTGTGATTGATTATGGTACATATTGGAAAGTGACAGACAAATTGTTTTGATAGAATCAGAAAGGGTCTAAAGGGCCAGAAGGTTGAAGTATCAAAAACCCTAGTTTCTAAAGGTGTACGCAGGATGAAAGAAGGAAGAGTGTGTACATCCCTGTGTTGCAATACAGGAAGGTCGCGTACATACACATGTTGAACTATTGAAAGGTTGTGTACCTTCTCACAAATTTGGTTTTGTCCACGAGTAGGGTCTTTTACTTGAGGACTGGATTTCTCACATCTCAGTTGGTGTTGAGATCTGCAAGTTGAGTCTTTCATTGGGATTTGGTGCTCTTGTGGAGTTGTTTCTCTATTCAGTTGATGTTGATAAACCCCAAGGATTGTAGTCTGTAATACAAAAGAAATTTATACATATATCTTGTGTTCCTTTTGTGATTTATGGTGATGGTTTATTGATGATGTTTTCTGCTGAGATATGTTTACAAATAGTTGTAAATGAAAGTAATGAATAATGAGTAAATGGTGATTGCTAACTATGGTGTTTTGTAAAAAAGTGAAAAAGAGCCCTACATTGATTCACCCTCCCCTGCGCCCCCTCAATGTGGTCGGTGTGTCCAACACATCCATAGCCCCGAGGAAGCTTCCCTAGTATCATACAATCATGTCCCCACTGTCAGCAAGAATCCATATCCCCAACAGGTTTACTTCTACTTCCAAAAATGATAATAGTTCTTTCAACTTCCTTGTGGTTTTTCTTTAACATTCACCCTTTTAGATATGTAAATTATGTATTGATTTTGCAAAAGGGGTGATTAGGAAGTGGGGTGATATAAGAATTGCTTTGATATGCTAGTCTCAGCCAGCGATTTATCTGCTTGGGTTCAATCACGTAAGTCACAAATGTGTTTTTGATGTTTAGGATGGTTTGGGAAGTGTCACCAAAATTAGGCAGAAGACATATGAAGCTAGGACTCTTCCTGAATTTTTTTTTTTAATTAGGCTTAGTATGAGAGTGATCACATGGCTAAAATATTTATCCAGGTGGATATCGGTGGCCACCCACTTATTCCAACTGGGTCCTAAACTTTTGGGGCCATTTTGAGGCCCTAAACAATGTTTTTCGGTCCTACCACAATAACACTATATGTATGGTCAAAATGTGATGGCATAATGTCTAGTCCACTCATTGACCTTTCCAATGGTTTATTGTATGCCTAAAATGGATATCATATGCAAAAGTTACGACCTATGGAATTTGATATACCAACTTACCCCAACGGGGCCCACATGAATTTTGGTGCTTCATCTCCTACATTTAGTTTTTTGGATGTCTAGGGTTTGGGAATTCAAGTTTGATGTAAAAAAATGCTTCTAAAGCCTCATTGTACTCATATTCTTGTGAATGAAAGTAGTCATCACATCTCTTCTTAGAGATAAGTTTCCACCATACTAGCAAGCTCGTTTCAGTATGCATTTTAGAGTTTCGACATATTTCTTATTTAATAGAAGTCTAGTTTTATTGTATCTATGTTATTATTCACTGTGTCTCTATGTTAATATTATATATGTTTTTTTTCATTTCTTTATGTTAATAAATCTGAATCAGTGGTATCAGAGCGGTTTCCTCCTTGTCATTTTTAGTGCATGTCCCCGATGAGGTCAGGGTATAGAGAGTTGGGTCTTGAGTTTGTTTCTCTTGAGGAAAACTGCTCTCACATGCCCAAGCAACCTTCCATGGAAGAAGAAAATAAAGACGATGGGATAGGATATCCTTTCAAAATGTTTCTCGAGGAGGCCCTCAAGCGAAAAAGGAATGAGATGATGGGCAACTTTGAAAAAATCCTTCGATGGTTACTGACAAGCAACGCATCTACCTCAAGCGGAGGTGCCACCCTCTTCAAGGTACAAATAAATTTTCATATTCCTATATGTGAAGGTCAAATAGATGTGGATGTTGTAGATAAATGGTTAAACCTCCTAGAAGGGTATTTTTTTTTCCACAAAGTTTCCAATAGAGAAAATATTACATTTGCGCTCCTCAAGGTGGTCCCCCATGTCAAATATTGGTGGGAGACTTTCTGTGAGAAAAAGGAAACAGAGGGACCTACATTATTTGTAGTTGCACCCGCTTGGCATTCCTTCAGGGATGTTATTAAGGAGCAATACTACCCTATTGGAAGCTATGACACCTTATATACAAGATGGACCACACTACAGCAGAAAAGGGATCAAACAGTGCCATATTTCACTAATGTCTTCCATACCTTGCACACCAAGTTGGGTATCAAATACTCTCAATGACATCTAGTTATCAAGTAATGTGGTTGTCTACATATATACATCCAGAAAAAAAAATGATTTTTTTGGACATTTCGTCCTTGGGCATGGCTTATCGATATGCTGTCAAAATCGAGCAGAAGCTTAAAAATAAGACAAAAAAAGTTTGGGTCTGCAAACCACTCATAGTAAAAGTAGGGAAAAGGCAGCCCGAACCTGGAGAAAAAAGGGAAAAGAAATTATGGGTAGCCTCAAGACAAACAGTCCAAACAAAAAACAAAGAAGGACAATGGGAAGACAAAGAAAGACACCAGGAAATGGTGTGAGTTCCATAAGATCCCCTCGAATAACATTGTCAAATACTTCTCAAAGAAGTCATTGGTGGCTGAGGTGCAAGCCTCTTAATAAAATGGCTTTGATTCTAAGTCAGAACTAGAAAAAGAGAGATGGACCAATGATTCAAAACCCAGTGCCACCATTGATACCACCACCAAGGTCCATCCCAATGAAATTGATGAACCAGAGGAAGGTGAGCGCCTCTTTCATTCACATATGTGGGTGAAGGGTACTCTATTGCACTTCAGTGTTGATAGAGGTAGCAAGAAAAACATCATCTCCGCAAAGGTCATCAAGCGGTTGGATCTTCCAACATCACCACACCTGCATTCGTACACCATCGGATGGCTCCGCGAAGGGAGCGATATTTTCATCATCCAACAATGTAGCCTGGCCTATGGCATCAAGCCCTTCAAATATGAGATATTATGTGATGTCACCCCCCTTGAATTTTGTGATGTTATTTTGGGACAACCTTATTTATGGATGACATATTGTATATGAGTCTAGGCCTCATAGTGTTATTCTTACTTTGGACAAGAAATTATAAAGGATACCAAAGGTCGTCCCATATACTTCCATTTCCTTGACCTCTTCCAAGCAATTCAGGAAGTTCATCTTTCATATCGGGAAGTTTTTCTTCTACGTGATTTTCACTCAGAGTGAGCAGAAGGTTGCAACCACATCCATGGCCTCCACAAAAGGTCTCTCCATGCAGTAGAAGAAAGTGGATAAGGTCATGTAAGAATACAAAGACATCTTCTCCTCACCCACAAAGGTACCTCTCCACTGTTAGGTCAAGCACTCAATCAATATGACCCCCAGTGCATTGCTACCTAATGGGCCAGTCTATCATTGATCTCTATTAGAAAATGCGGAAATCAAGCGTCAGATCCAATATTTTTTTGAAAATGGGCACATCTTCCCAAGCTCATCACCTTTTGGAAGCCTAATCATGCTTGTACATAAAAAAGACGGGCCTTGGTGACTCTGCATTGATTATCGGGCCCTAAATAAAATCATAGTCAGCAACTGGTACCCAATTCCCTGGATTGACGATCTCCTTGACTAAATCAAGGGGGGAAAATACTTCAGTAAGATTGATCTGAATTCCGGCCACCACCATGTCCTAATAGAGAAAATCGATGTATGGAATACTTCCTTCAAGTCCAAACAAGGTCTTTTTGAATGGTTGGTCATGCCTGTTCGCGTTCAAACAGTCACCAGGTGAGAAAAATGGAGAACGCTCTGCATATCCTGTTGGGTTCATCAGGACAGAACATCTGTGGCAGCATGGGGTTAACAGAAAACAAAACTAAATACAATCTAATTATCAATTAAAGCAAATAACACTGCGAAAATAAACAAAAACATAA
>SNQJ01S0061762.1:5809-18093 GCA_010110895.2 Picea sitchensis | reverse complement strand
CAAGAACTCTAAGACGTGATATAAAGGCTTGTTTGCCACTCCAAGCCTTGTCTAGTGTCTTACCACCTAAAATGTGTAAGGCCCTCTATTTCAAGGCCTCAAAATATAATTATCTCCTACTGTAATGACTCTTTTATGTAAGAAAAGAACTTTTGTATATATGAAGTAAAATAACTTTTGTATATATGAAGTAAAATTTATATTACTGAAAGAGCTGAAAGTAAGAAGTTTCATTTACAACAATTTAGTTTAGAATTTTCTTTATGCAAGGAATAAACTGGTAAAAATGCATCATAATAGCAACTGGTATTGGTTACGATATTTACAAATAAATCAACTAGTAAAATACATACCTCAACTTCAAGTGAACTTGATCTAGGCCCCTGCTCCTTTGTTTTTGTCCTTGCCCAAACTGCCCAAGATTGAATATTTACCTCCCAGCCAGCTAGGAACAACCTCTCTGGGTCCCTAGCTCCAGGAATCCTTGTGGTTTCCTGGCCCCCAAGCCCAAAATTCCCAGCAATAGAAGTGCCCCTGTAAAAGTCCCCCAAAACAATATTCTCACTTCTAATCTCCTCCTCCTCCCCTTCTTCTTCTTCCAGAATTTTCCAAAAAGGAAAGACCCCCTTCCAAGTCCTCTCCCCTCTTCCTTATCCTCCTCTCTTTAATCCCCCTCCCTCATTTAATTCCCAACTGCCTTATCCCCTCATTAATTTCCTCACCTACCATTAAATAATAAAATAGTAAAAAGATTCAAATGTAGTTATTTTAATAATTAATTTAATTTAACAAACTATGATCAATAAAAATCAAATTGGGTTGTTACAAAATGGAGCCTGGTGATAAATTGTTCACATAGTTTTTTGTATGCATAGTGTCAACCCAAAATCCTTTTCCTAATCCAACATTCACTCATTCTTTTAGCCTTATACACGAAGGCCTTATTCAACTTCTCAACAACTCCATTTTGATGAGGTAAATATGGAGTTGTATTCTACCTTACAATCCAATATAGTTTTCAAAATGCATCAAACTCTTTAGAATAATACTCATAGTCCTTAAACTCCTCAAGGCCTTCACCTTCTTGCTAGTTTTTCTTTCAACTTTAGTGACAAAGACCTTGAATACCTCAAGTCTTTTATCTTCAACTTTAGGAAGTAGACCCATGACTTTCTAGAGAAATCATCGATGAAGGTGATTAAATATTTAGATCCTCCAATGGAAGCCACAAACATTGACCCACAAATGTCTAAATGCACTAACTCAAGAATCTCTTGAGTTTTGTAGTCACTTGAAGAAAAATAAACTATTGTACGCTTTCCAAGGACACATGCTTCACAAAACTCAAAAGAATCAATCTTTATACATTTTAATCCATAGACAAAATTCTTAGTGCACATTTCCCATAGCTCTTTTCTCCAAGATGTCCCATCCTATGATGTCATAACATCAAGTGAACATCCATCTTGACATCTTTACTACTCCCGTTGATCTATTCTCCATAAATGTTGAATTAACAGTATTCATGATAGAAGTAATCACATCCAACTTGTACAATGTTCCAAGTCTTATTCCCTTGGCCAAAGTAATGACTCCACAAACCAATTTACAACCTTCTTTGGTAAAAAAATGTTTCGACTCAAACATCAACAAATTGGCTAACTAGGCTCACTAAGAGTAGAGTGCACATCATACTTCACATATGCCTGACATCATGTATCTACATCACCCCTTTATAATTGTGCTTGATTTTCACACTATCTTTACCAACAATTTCAACTAAATTTGTCACAAAGAAAGATCTTACCCTCATGAAATTTATCATAGTCCTTGAACTACTCCCTATGTGGAGTCATTAGGAAAGAAGCTCTATAATCTACCAACCATGCCTCTCTTGGACATTAACTATCATGGATGTATCTAATAGATACATTCTTCGGTTTTGATCGGAATAGCCACAGTTTTGTCAATAGATTGTCGACGTTTCGGATCCAAAACAGGATCCATCTTTAGGACATTGAGCCTGGGTTAAGAAAATGGGAAGAGCTGGTATAAATATTGGAGGCGTGGGAAACATCTACAATCTATTGAAAAAACTGTGGCTATTCCGATCAAAACCGAAAACCCAACCACGGAAATCTCACAAATCAGATACATTCTTCTAATCATGATAGAAACGATAGCAGCAGAGTCATATTTCTCCTTAGAAAGATCAACAATACACTCACTTTTCTTGTGCCCCTTTTTCTTGCACTTGCCACAATCAATTCTTGTTGCTTTCTTCCTCTACTTGAATATCTCCCTTTGGCTCTATCCCCACCATATTTTTCATTCCTTTTCTCCTTGACATGTCCCATTGTCACCAATGCTTATAAATTCACAGTGAGTTCAAAAGTACCCCATGTTTCTTCATGTAGCAACTAACCAACAATCTCATATATCTTCAAATTCTCCACCTTAGTGTTCTCACTAATGGAAACAATAATATCATCCAAAGAACAAGTAGAATATAAAATAAACAAATCCATTCCTCAACATCCTTCACCACATCTACAATGGCCTTCAATTGATTTACAACAGTATCGAAAAATATAGGTGATTGATCACTCTCTCACCATCCTTCATCTTGAGGGCATATAACTTCTTCCTTAGGAACATTAGGTTCATGAGATACTTGGATTCATACAATGTCCTAGGCTATTCCAAAGACACTTTGTTGCACTTGTCCCTGGCACATTGACACTAAGTTAGACAAGTTAAGGCCAATCAAAGCAATGACCTTCTCATTCATCGTGTATCGGTCCTCCTTCTTCATAGTATCAAGGTTCTCGTCCTTCATGATGGCATCATTTAGCTCCCTCAATAAGTAAATATTCCATTATCATTTTCCAAAGATTGAAGTTGCGGCAGATAAATTTCTCAATCCTTGACTTGTAAGAATCCATTTTCTAGTATAAAAACCCTCACAGCGTCCTATTGAAGTTGAACTAACATCAACACACTTAACTAAAACTTCTCAATCATGAATAGGTACAAATATGCCACAGAAGTGAAACACAACAATGTACAAACACAAACTCTCCTCTAATGCATTGTTCCAAGGTCTTGAGTTTCCTCAACTTAGTAGTAAAGGTGTCCTCTTGATGCTAAGAAAACTCCAATACCAATTGTTAATTTCATTTCATAGTAAAACTTAATAATATGCATAAATTCAACAGTAATATATATATATATATATATATAATAAAAATTGAAAATTTTAATTATAAGTCACCTAAATGAGAATGGAATTATTCAGTAAACATAAAGAATCTCAATGATACATACAAGATGTCAATGAAACCATGTATAATCTACCATGCTTCTATTTTTAGATTAATGTCAATGTACATGACTCTTATCATTATAAATCCTACATAAAATAATGAATAATCTCACTTAGCACAACATGTTATAATAATTATCATTCACATTCACTAACTAATAATTCTAATATTTGATGAGCATGTTGACTTTGTACAGTTAATGAGTACTCATTAATGTCGTTGTTGAAAAGTAATCGCACACATCCTAAGAAATAATGACAGATGTTAAATTTCCTTCCATTATCCAAATCAAGTTCATGGTACTTGAGTTTTTCTAAATCAAAATAGATGGGAGACAAGAGGACTCACTCCCGTTATACTCATAGAAAAACTTATCGAACATCATGCCTTTGGGGACATTGGGTGCCATAACATGATCAATATTATGCACACGCTCCATTACAATCGAAATAAGGATGGCCAACACTTATATAACTGAGGTCAAATCAGATTTTGACATCCAATGGCAATGGATGGAGTAAAGTCAATACTGAACTTAAATCAGATTTGGATATCCAATGGGTAGGGAGCAAACTATATAATACTGACATTAAATCAATTACAATTACAGTTTGGACATTCAATAAGCATCCAGAAAAATCAATGACTAACTTTGCTTCAGGTTCATTGAATGCAGGAAGATTGACTTTGCTCTATATTCATTGGATACCCCAAATCTGCAATCTAAATAAGGATACTCTGGATATGGATGCCCCAAATCTGCAATCTAAATAAGGATACCCTAAATGTCTGGCCCCAAATCTGCAATCTAAATAAGGATACTCTAAATGACTGGATGAGGCACTCAAGGTGTCGGTTGGCCTCTCCTCATACAGAGGTTGGGACGTGATATTCACTGCAATGATTCATCAGAGAGGGACAACATACATTTTGTTAAGTATATTTTGAACTACATATGAATATCCATCAATTTGTATGGCATTCAAAAAGAAATACATTGATTGTTGAGGAACCGTTATCACCTAGGTTTTTTGTGTTATATATGGTGGTACTATTTCAGAGACCTGTGTCACCATCTGTATTAATGTAGTTGATTCTGGCTCGATTTTATTCAAACTGGAAGTTTGTAACTATGAACTCTTGTTCTGTTATCTATGCTGGTACTATTTCAGAGACCTGTGTCACCATCTGTATTAATGTGCATGATTCTGRCTCGATTTGCTTCAAGCTGGAAGTTTGTAACTATGAMYTCTTGTTCTGTTATCTATGCTGGTACTATTTCAGAGACCTGTGTCACCATMTGTATTAATGTGCATGATTCTGGCYCGATTTGCTTCAAGCTGGAAGTTTGTAACTATGAMCTCTTGTTCTGTTATCTATGCTGGTACTATTTCAGAGACCTGTGTCACCATMTGTATTAATGTGCATGATTCTGKCYCGATTTGMTTCAARCTGGAAGTTTGTAACTATGAACTCTTGTTCTGTTATCTATGCTGGTACTATTTCARAGACCTGTGTYACCATCTGTATTAWTGTGCATGATTCTGKCTCGATTTGATTCAAACTGGAAGTTTGTAACTRTGAACTCTTGTTCTGTTATCTATGCTGGTACTATTTCAAAGACCTGTGTYACCATCTGTATTATTGTGCATGATTCTGGCTCRATTTGATTCAAACTGGAAGTTTGTAACTGTGAACTCTTGTTCTGTTATCTATGCTGGTACTATTTCAAAGACCTGTGTCACCATCTGTATTATTGTGCATGATTCTGGCTCGATTTGATTCAAACTGGAAGTTTGTAACTATGAACTCTTGTTCTGTTATCTATGCTGGTACTATTTCAAAGACCTGTGTCACCATCTGTATTAATGTGCATGATTCTGGCTCGATTTGCTTCAAGCTGGAAGTTTGTAACTATGAACTCTTGTTCTCCCACATGGCTTCCCCAGAGTCGAAGTTTGTAACTATGTACTCTTCTTCCTACGTGACGTCAGGATTATCCATAAGGATCTTTAGCTTACAAGTCCCTTTCTTAAGCTTCTCGGGATTCTTTTCCATACTATATCACATGGCGTTGTGTCAGGGTCCGTTGAGGACGAACTTAAAATCTTTGCCCTCTATATACTACAAGATCATGTTTACTTACAAAATCATCGACTTGAATAGTAGCATACTTCAACGTGCCTTCACATGCGGAGGAAGCATTCATGCTCCTTGAGAGGGGATATGTTGATATCGTTCTGGAAGTAGGCAGAGATGATATGATGTTGATTCTCTGATACATTTGATGATATGATGTTGGTTCTCTGATATACAAAATGTACACCACTTGGATACCACTGAAATGGATAGGAATGCATGTATAAGCTTTCACTATGCAGTGTATGTTGAAATTGTGACAACAATCAAAACTTGTGAATGGATAGGAATGCATGTATAAGCTTTCACTATGCAGTGTATGTTGAAATTGTGACAACAATCAAAACTTGTGATTGGTGGTGGTTCATGTAATGATGGCAGTTGTTGAACCAGTGCTAATATAATCTAGGTAGCCCTAAGAGACATTTAGCAAGTGTTGTAAGCCTGTTGTGTAATCATTACTACTGAGCAAAAATATATTGATACCTTGTCACCTTGTCAGTGGATGTTTCCTTGATGTATTGTCAGAGTTTTACCAAGTAAATAGTGTAAGGCTGTCTGGTTGGTGTGGGAAGGATCTTTATTGGTTTTATTGGTTTTATTGGTTTCAAGATCATAAAATGAAGTCAGAATATAGATCAAGTCCTTGAGAGCAGGTCAGTCACATTCGATGGCAACTAGAGTGCGCTCTAACTACTCTGTATATATTGTAAAAATTGATAGGAGTTTGTACCATCGATCTTGCTATCGATGAAAAATGGAAAACGGTGGAAGGTGGTTGTTTTTAATAAATACTTGTTATAACATAAGTAATGAAAGATTGAAAATTGTGAAAAGTTTTTTTTTTTTCAAAACAACTTCTCTTATCCCAAAAATACTTTTGTTCTTTCATTTAATGAAAAATTGAAAATTGTGGAAGGTTATCATTTTAAGAAAACATGCATCATCTGTTTCCATCATTTTCAGAAAATATTCATCGTTTGTTTCCATGTAAATTTTATATTGAAAACTATGGAAGGTTTAAAATACTTGTCTTGTATTTTCATGTAACTGATTTTATTTTCAGCTGTGCATTAAAATGCAATGCATGATTTATTGCAAAATATTTGAAAATAGGTCCATAATACATGAAAAAGAATCAAATGTGAAAAATTGGCCAAGTTAATCCTAAGAAGAAGCAGGAACAGAATTACTTACCTAGAACCGTAAATACATATTGAAGAAATTCATTCATAGTGAATTACTCAGAGAAGAAATAAATACTTTCATTTCTCCAACATGAAGATAAGCCATAACATTTAGGCAAGCAAGCATATGTCCAAAGATAGGCAAACATTTATAGTCATGAAAGCAAGAAATTAGCAGCAATCTATATTAGTCTGATTATAGGTATATCTCAGATCGTCTGATTGATAATATGTTCAGTATATCAGCTATGGCTCAGAATCTCTGAGTAGTAATATATCATAACAACATTTGTAGTATATATATATATCCCATTCTCCTACTAAACATGAATATGGACCTTACAACACCAGGTTTTTACTGTAGCTACTTCTCTTTTCTTCCTGAACGAATTGTGTGAAACAGTAAGATCTCAAGGCTCATCAAATTCAGGGCTCAAACATAATTTCATGTTTATTAGGCACCATGCTCTCATCATGGCTACTATCCACTTGCTTTCTAACATGTTATATATGTATTATCAGAATCCAGCACGTCCCAAGTCATGTCCATGTCCAAAGAAGGCATTCTGCTCAGAGGATCCACTCCATCAACATCAACCCACATTGAAGCTGGAGCTGGCACCGATGCTGAAGCCGAGATTGATGGCATATTGCAGAGTGCATCTGTCACAGATCTACAAGGCGGTGCAGCGTTAGAATTCAGTGCTGTAATCACTGAAGTTTTATCACCGTCACAGTTGCATATATCAGGACTTTCTGATTTCACCTCAATGGGTGATTTCTCCTTACAAGGTGTCACTGTGATGATCTTTTGATTCAAAAAATTGTGGGCCAACTTTCCTTCATGTGATGGCTTATTGGATGCAGATAAACGTTCACAGATTGCTTGCAGTTTGGCGTCTACGGAAGTTTGCAGAACAGAAAACAGTCTAGATTGATTGCTACTGGCTGTAATTGAATCCAGATTGGAGGTAGAGGATGGGGATGACCTATGACTACCATAACTCAATTGCAGTTGATGTTTTAAGCTTGGAAAATTCAAGCGAGCATGCTCACCTCTTAGCCTGTAAGCAGCCCCGTCATAGGCCAATGCTGCTTCCTCTGCTGTCTCAAAAGTCCCAAGCCAGAGCCTGCTTCTGTTTCTGGGTAATCTGATCTCTGCCACCCATTTTCCCCAGTGCCTCTGCCTCACTCCTCTGTAGAGCTTGGTGGACTGATTGCTGCATAGCCTCAGGCCCTTCTTAGCAGAATGTTTCATTGGCCAAGACCTCAGGCCGAGGTGGTCCATTGTATTCCCCCGTTGTGCCAATTCTGGCTTTGGATCTGCAATAGCAGATGGAAGGCATTGGAGCTGCTCGATCTCGGCTACCTGTCTCTGCAGAAGCTGAAACTGGATCTGAGAAGGTGTTAGTTGACAACTAGCAGCCATAGGCTGCAGCTCACAGTGATTCCCCACGTGAAAATTCACAAACTGCTGTTGATTAGTATTGCCTTCTAGCCCTCCAAAACTCAGGCATGGCCACGACAGACTATCTCTACCATCACTATATTCATGGGGGAGCAATTCTGAATATAAATTGCAGAAGTTAGATGCAATGCCTGAACCTACATGATACAACTGATGATCTGTTACATCTGGATTGAAGATATCCGAAGCAGAGTTGTAATTAGGCCTTCTCATAAATTCATAAAGATCCAGAAGAGAGGAGGTTGGACCAGGATTTGATTCAGAGTTTTGAGGTGTCTCTATTCTTGATTGTCTGATATCTGATTCAACTGCTTTCATCGACTCTTCTCCAAATGATATAGGATCCGAGCACAAAGGCCCAGAACTCAGAGTATGCAGAGGGAAATCTATAGCTGCTGCCATCTTCAAGATCAATGGATCTTCAATGATATAATTACTGAGATCACTAATCTATTGAAACCAACTTTGGAAATTCTGATCTGATTCAAGTTTGTCTGATTCGTGACAAATTTGGCAATCAGACAAACTCGTAGCTTCTTAGTTATCTTTGGTGAGGAATGTGTGTCTCGGACCTTTACTGCTAGATGGTAGAAACCTCAGCAACACCAACCTTTGGTTGAGTGAATGAGTTAAAACTATTCTACCTTGGCATTTTGTAAGTTTGAGCTGGCAAAGCTCAGGGCTAAATGTAACTCCAGGCACCCACTTCTCTCCATGGCTTGAGAGCTCTGCACCAGCCACTTAATTCCTTGATGGAATCTGCCCGATGATTTGAATGTCTGAGATTTTCTACCACGAGTCCACTCGAAGCCTAATCGTCTAACAGAGACTTTAAAATTTACATAACTGAATGCATGCTTACATTATCATGTAAAATAACTGTAAAGAAAAATGACAAGAACTCTTCCATCCACAGGACAGGAACAGCCCCGCCACAGATCACAGAGGTCTGCAATAGGACTACAAAGCTAGGAATTGAAAGTCAGCTATGCATTTGTGACTACTACTATTCAATCTATTCTGATTGGTACAAACGCTTCTGAAGAAAAAAAAGCAAGCAGGAAAGAGGAGAATCAGAAAAACAAACCACGAACCATAAGCAATTCATCCTACAATTTACATGAATGAATCCTCTAATTTACAAAGACCAGGAAATCAATGCCAAATAATCCATATGAAAACCCATTTACAAAAATGGCTCCATATATGAGAGTGAATACTGTAACGTTGAAATTTGAGAAGGATAGAATAATGGAATGAATAGAACTCAAAGACTTGAGAGCAGGGAAGTGTTCAATCAATGCACTCCTGCCACTCCACACCCATTTATACATACAGGGTTGCCAGATTGAAGCAAGTTGTCTAATCAGACATTAATTTTCTTAACACATTAATACAGATTGCATCAAAATATTAAAATAACTGTAATCATCAAACTTTTTGGGCAGAGGACAGTGAATTGATCCAAGGCATTAAGGTCTTCTTGGTATCTCCAAGGGTTGGCAGCAATGAATCCTGTACTGCCACGTATAAAGACATTTTGACCAACATTACAGATGTCCATATCACATTAATTGATGACAGCCAAAGACCTTGTGGCTGGATGATGACATCATATATATAGAAGCCATGGAAGGGTAACTTAAGACGTGGAGAATTTCTATTTTGACACATTGCTATTAATTATTGGGGTCATGAAAATGTCCAAAAATGGAAGCTTTGATTTCGATTGGCAACAAATGTGAACTTAGTTTGAAGGGCACCATCGTCGAAATTTAAATTACGTGTACTTAGCAGCAGTGATAATTGCAATGCACCTTTCAGTAGGTATTCTCAATCTCTAAATAGTACACTGATGCTAACAAGGTTGTCAGAAGTGCAACTGACAGGAGAAACGAATATGTGGTTTAATGGCAAAATGGGTTTGACATAAATGAATCCCACTGTAATGCATGTGTTTCACAAACAAGACACTGAAGTAGATACAACAAATTTGACTTTTTAACTGAGACACCAATGGCAAAATTAGGATTTTAAGCGTCCTCAAGGGAGAAATTAGGGTCCTCTCCCATCACAGGACGGTGGTTATCTGAAGTTTGCCTTAAGCCCCAGTACTGGGACTGTTCTTGGTTGCAGGCTATCTTATGAGTTAGGTATAGATATGTAGGTAGAGTTGATTTCAATTAGGAATAATGAGAGTTAATTAAAAAAAATAAAATTATAATACAAAAATTAAACAAGGTTATTTCATCTCTTTCTCTTCTTTGAATTTATATTGACAAGTTAAAAGTATGTTTAGAAAAATAGGTTGCACTACTTTAATTAGGATAGTTATAACTCTTTTTCTTTGAGCTAAGGATATTGTTCTTTTAATAAATATTAATAAGACACAACTTATGATCAGAAGTTCAATAAAGTTACTTATCCTAATTTTACTTGTGATTATTCTTATGAGTATCATGGAGTTGGCTTGAACCATAATCTCAATGCAATTAAACTGTGGAGAATGGGGGTGGAAAGTTGAGGTCAATATTGAGAATCACTATGAAGAAACAACTTTATGGTTATAGGAGAAAAAGAAATTCTTCTTTGATACTCTTGTTATTCTAGTTATCCTATATGGATGTGAAGTTTGGGGTTGCAACATTTTTTAGAACTCTTGAGAAAAATTGAGCAAATTCAAAAGCACTTCATATTTTATAATCTCAAAATTAAGAGCATGGCCCCTATCACATTCTCCTCTTATAGACTAGGCTTTCTCCCACTAAGAATAAAGCTATGATAAAGTACCTAATGTACAAGCATAAGTTAACCAACATGAAAGATAAAAGGTAAAGCTATGATAAGGTACCTATTGTACAAGCACAAGTTAACTAACATGAAAGGTAAAAGGTAAAGCTATGATAAGGTACCTAATGTACAAACATAAGTTAACTAACATGAAAGATAAAAGGTTTCCTAGCATTGTCTCTAATTTAGGTAAATGTCACTTAGACTTATAGAGGATGGCATATGATGCTCTTTACTAGCTAAAACATTGGAGGATTCAAGAGTACAATCTAAAAAATCTGTTGTATCAAAAGCACTATCACTACTACATTTAAAGAGAGTTTATGGTGCTACAAGGAAATAAAGAATAAGAAAAATTTAATCTATTATATATAGACCATCAATTCCTAGTTAGAAAAAAAAATGTCATTGCTAGTTTAAAGAAAAAAATATGTATTGTTAAATCAAAATGCACTCTTACTCTTTATATTGTGAAATTAAGCTTTGGGCAAGACCTAAAATGCTTTGGGAAGAAATAATAAGTACAAACTTTTTTATACTAAGAAAGAGTAGGATGAAAATCACTTTCTCATACAATGTCCTTCATATACACACATTAGGATTCGATTTTACAATATGTATAACTTTAATGATTTCCATAACGAAAGAGAGTTTAAAAAGTTTATGTATAATTGATTATAAAAATAAAATGTTAAATAAAATTAATTATTTATCAATGATTTTAAGGTCCATTAAACTAAAATTTATTTGTGTAAACAACAATCATCATCAAATTGTCAACATAAACATCATTTCTCTAATACTCTAAATTACACCAATTTCATTGAAAACTTAAACAAATAACACTTTGATAACATTATTTGAATAAAAATTAATGTGAAGTTTTATATAAATTAATCACATAGCAAGACCGAGAAAAACTAATCACATAGTAAGATATGATCAAACAACAAGTTATTGAATTATCAATTAGTTTCATGTTCTAGTTTCATTTCCAATTATCTTATGTTTGATTTGGATTTAGTTAAAACTTTGTTTACTTGTGTAAGATCACTCACTCATGTGAGAATTTTTAAATAAATTTTAAATTTGTTTCATATGATTTAGATTTATATTTATTTTGAGTGTGTTGGTTAACAAATATGAATAATAAGTTTGGTGGGTTAGCTCAAGTGGTTAAGTGATGTACATTACAAGTAGAAGGTCACAGGATAAAGTCCTTCAACTATACCTATTTTATGTATTCTACAAATACGAAGCTAACATTTTTGCTTAAAATCTAAGACTAACAATTTTTGTAATCTCGCTATGAACCTCAACCACAACTTTTTATAATACACATATAAGTGTAATAAATAAATAAATAAAAATACA
>SNQJ01S0061761.1:41828-55437 GCA_010110895.2 Picea sitchensis | reverse complement strand
CAACATTTCATTGGATTAATATGTGTAATTCCTTCATATATATATATATTATATATATACATATAAAAGAATTGGAAATAAAAAAATTCTTTTGGTTAAAACATTTTAATGGTATGTTGCTATAAATGAGGTAGGTGTAATTCCTTTTATGCTCAAGATGGAGTTAAACCTTGACACACACACACACAAATAGATTAAATCCATCTTAATTCTGTATTTATCATGAGTGAACAAGATCAAACTGTTGAAAGTGATTTTTTTTTTAATTGAAATTTTTTTTTGCCTCAAAAAAATTGATCTCTCTTAACTCATAATATGTATAAAGTTAAAATAAATTTAAACTAATCATAATTTAATCAAATTGACATTATTAAATATAATAATGTATTGACATTAAATTGTACTCAATCAATATGGTATATGGTGTGAGGGTTTTCGCCTTCAATACCGTCACCTATATATCTTTGCATATTATTATTTTTTTTCAAATCGATGGAAAAGGCGTCTGCCAGCCCATGAAGGATGTTTATAATGTAGAATCCTTTCTTTGTACATTTGAAAGAGTCGATATTTCAAAGAGAGTGTCACTATTTATATGAGATGTTTTACTTAAAAACTCAGACATAGTGAACAATGATAGATTTAAAAAAAAAAAACATCTATCTAAATTCAGCCTTATTAAATCATCTATCTAAATTCAATAGTTTAAACTTTTACTTTTTGGTTATTTTTTGATGTTATTTTTAGGAGATATTTGTACTTGAAAAATTGTTAGATCCACAAATTTGAATGATTATTTATCTATAATTTAATTGTTTCAGGGGTTTTTCAGCATGCTGATTCCATTTTTACATTCAAAAATAAACTTTAAACAACAAGAAATAGTAATTTCATACAAATTTATGTCCCCAAAAAACAAAACATAAAACACTTAAACATTTCTTATCTAGACATACACTCTTTCCATGTTATAAACCAATTGAAATTCACGGTTAATTGAAGTCACAAATTTAAGGCTCATATCAATAACTACACGGCGGTTAATTGAATTCATAATTCAGAACCACTAAAGCTTTTCGTTAGATTTAAACTGATCTGTAGATCTCTTTTATTCCATCTATATTAATACTTACAACATTAAACAAACATTATCTTCTTACAAGACATGCAAGCATATATAAAGTGCCTAACATATTTATAGAAATTCAAACAAATTGCTATAAAATTTGTTTGAGGAGGACCTCACGGTGGCGATGGCGGCGGCGGTCCGACAGGACCTGGCACTGGTGCTCCAGGAGGGGGAGGCGATGGGGGACCTGGCGGAGGAGGTGGCGGTGGAGCTCCAGAAGGCAGAGGCCGTGGGGGACATGGTGGAGGTGGAGGCGGAGGCGGTGGGGGACCCGGGGAATGTTAATGGCATTATATCTATATTTCTAATTTCATAGTAATTTGTTTGAATTTCTGTAAATATGATAGGCACTTTATATATGCGTGCCTGTCTTGTAAGAAGATAATGTTTGTTTAATGTTGTAAGTATTAATATAGATGGAATAAAAGAGATCTACAGATCAGTTAAGTATGAATTCAATTCAATTCAGTTAAGTATGAATTCAGTTAAGTATGAAAAAGAAAGGCATGCGTAGATAAGAAATCGTTTCATATGGTTTAATTCGATTGAATATCGATAGATGTGTTTTTTTAAGCCATAAAATTTATCCAAATTTAATCCTTAATCTGTATTAGGAACACTTATTATGAGTAGTTATTGGCAAATGTAAAGGACATTTATTATTATTGGCAAATGTAAAGGGTAGCAGGTTTCAGCCCAATAATATTAAAAAAAAATATTTAATTTTAATTTCATAAATAAAACCAAATATTTTACTTAATTGCCTACATTTCCCATATAAACATATTATCTAAAGGAATGTATGTGTATTTTAATTAGAATAAAACTATCTAAAAAACTAAATATGACTTGTGTAAAAAATTAAATATGAGTAAAAAATTAAATATGACTTGTGTGGGCAACATCCATTAGTGGTTAATATTTAACAAAACAAAATCTCATCGGTGACACACTCTAATGGTTATTGATTGCTTTTTTTTTTGAACTGTTCACTCTTTCTTTGGTAAAAGTCTTTAAATTATAAACATCCTTTAAATTAGTATATGTTTTATATGTTTTTGTAGGTGAAGTGCTTAAAATATTTTTATAATAGAAACAAAAGTTTTACTAAAATCAATAAATAATGTCAGCTTTTTGTTATAATATAAGGCAACAAATTTCTTTTAAATAAATGGTGGACCACTTATTATTTATTCTATAAAATAAATAGTCAATAAAATTGAAAGGAAATGTGTTAAATAAAAAATATGTTTATATAGGTGTTAGCTTAACATTAACTTCTAAAATTTAAATGTTGTATGTTAAATTATTTATGAAAAATATAATAATTATGTAAAATAAAAATTAAATTAATGAATTTTTTCTTATGCCAACTAAGCTTAGATCATTACACATAATTAATAAACTTAATAGTAACAAATATTAACATATTACTATAAATGAAGAGCTTTTGTACTTAAATAGAAAGATAAGTTCAAATAATCATCCACTGACATTACTTTAGTTTTATATAATATTCATATAACTTTAGTATTTTATTTTATTAATATTCATCGTGAGTTAGTTTATTTTGTAATTATTAATTTTTTTTTCATTATGTTTGAATTTTGTAATATATATATATATATATATATATATATATAATCACTAATTTCAAATTGAAGTTATAAGCTTTTACTAGATATTTTCTAAAATCTATTTTGATGAACCTAGATATACACAAGGAAATGGAAAAAGTATAGATTATTGAAATTACTAATAAACTAAAAAATTTAATAATGAAGAAAGATATGAATGACTGGTTTGTGATAATTTTTGACATGATGATAACCACAGTGATGAGTGGTTAAGCTCTGAACTTCCATTCACTATGCATGCATCCAACCCGAATTTGCATTTAGAATGGGTGCATCCAACTCCAATTTGCATTTAGAATGGGTGCATCCAACTCCACCTGCTTCATGGTACACAACCATGGAACTTTGTTCATGGATGATATACCAGGAAGTGATATGCACAAACATCTATATGAGTTATAGAGAGTTATAGAGATAGTTTAGGAAACTCCTAAAATATATTAGGAGATAAGAGGTTGAGAAAGAATAATCAGAGATAACAAAGATTGTGTAGTGGAATGGTGATAACTGATTAATTTTGTTACAAATTTCTTTACATGATTCTTAAAAAAATAAGTTACAAGATAGTTAAAAAAAGATTATGAAAAAATAATTTCACTTCACTTGTATTTATTCCACACACATGAATTTAATGACCTTAATGAATAGATATCTTAGCTATTTAAGATTAAAACTCCAAACTTAGTTCATCTACTTTTGAAAAAAAATAGCATTATGTGCATGTTCGGTAATTGAAACTCAAAACTTAGGTATAACATAAGATTGAAAAATCACATTTAGTTAGAGCTGAAAACACATGAAATTTGTCATCCAATCAGATGTGTGATAAAATTAATTTAAATATTATGAAAAAAAATTATTTTGTTAAGCAAATGTACAACATTGGATACTAAGAAAAATATTTGTATTCAAAAGTAAACTAATGGATGATGAACGATGAATCCAATGATATAGTCCTGGCCTTCTATAGCTACTCATAAAACGTTTACATGTAGATTTAATGGAGGGAAGAGATTGAATAAATATGGATTAATTTTTGTTATGTAATTAATGAATAAGTTAATTTACTTTAAACTTTTTATTAAATTTGATATAAATTTTATTTAAATGATAAAAATTTTGATGTGTTTTTATAATCATATTTTTAAAAATGATTTATATTTTTAAAATTTTGAAAAAATAATAAATAAACTTTATCCTAACTTATTATAAATTTGATATAAATGATAAAAATTTTGATGTGTTTGATTTTTTAAAATGATTTATACTTTTAAAATTTTGAAAAAATAATAAATAAACATTATCCTTATAATTTTTTTTCTATATAAAATCATATTTTAACAAAATATTTAAAACTATGAATTGAGGATTCAAAACATTAATTTATAAATTATTATTTTTGTTTGACACATAAATACGGAGTTTATTAATTTATAAATTAATATTTTTGTTTGAGATAAATACAAATGGCCTATGTATATTGTAGTTAAAGTGTGATTCAACAAGAATATGTGATATAATGTGATGTATCACATATTATTTAAGTGGTTTTATTCAACATTTTTATTAACCATTATAAATCCATCTTAAATCTAGATTTATTAAATATCAAGAGGGATGGAATTTCTTATTGTGCGTGTGTATAAATTGAGCCTACTTTATTTTTATATTTTTAAATGTAATGTTAAGTAATCTAACTTCACTCTAAGGTGACAACATTTCCAAAAAACAAGAAGAGGAGGATACGGTAGCAATAGTAAAAGAAGAATTAAATAATAAATCACAAATTGATACAACTTACCTCATAGAAGCAAATAGGTGGAAAAACAATTGGTCACAAAGATAGGTTGATCCACGTCAAAGTAAGTTGTAATGACCATGTTCATATAGCATACTCAGTAAATCTCTGAGTTTAAAAGGGCCAAGAATATTTATAAATGAAGACCTCATTCTCGAAGACCAAGATGAATTAAGTAAGGAAGTTCAAAAGGTAAAAGAAGCCAGGAAAGAAGGAAAATGAGCCATAATTAGAAATCGAAAAGCTATTGTTAGGGATAGAGACCACAAAGATACTAATAAATAGGAATTTGGGACACCTGAGATCCCTTTTTGGAACTGTCGTGGCTTTCCATGGTGCAAATGTCCTATGATAAGTTGAATCCCGAGTGATATGGATATCATTTGTCTAGTTGAAACTTGGGAGCATGAGGAGTCTAAGGTTCCTAACATAGAAGGATTTGTCTTGTGGTCGACATGGAACAAAAGTCCCGCTGTAGAGGGATAGGAGGCATAACTTGTTATATTAGAAAACACATTTCTCCTCACATTTAACTTCATAACATTGACCATCTCAATCAATACATTTGGATACAAATTTAAGACACCAATGCTAAGAATATGTATATAGCAATTTGTTATTTTGCACCTATTAATTCTACTTTTTATAAGAAAAGCAATCTAGATAACAATTGTCCCTACAATAATTTAGAACAATATATTTATAATTTGAAAAATGAAGGTAATATCCTCTTGCTAGGAGACTTTAATGCTAGGACTGCAGCTTAAAAAGATACCCTTTTAAGTACTAATTCCAACCATAATCATTTATGGCTAGATGAGGACCTTGTTTTATATAATAGCTACAAAATAACCTCTGAAGACCTAATTGAGAATTTGTTTGGTACCGAGTTGGTCAAGCTCTACAACTGTCAAGACTTAATAATTTACAATAGAGTAATGAAGTGGCCAAAATCCAACCAGATAACTTGTATTCATGGGCTAGGTAGTAGTGTTGTAGATTATGTGATATATGATATCCTTGTTTCCAACCAAATAACTACTTTTGACCTTTTAAATGACCATGAACCTGAATCTCATCATAAACCTTTAACCCTAACTCTAAACGTTTCCATGCACAGGAGCATCAATGAAGAGAATTATGATAATCAAAGGAAATTTCACTTTGACAAAATTAAAGTTGACATTTTATTAAAGGATTTAAATAGTAAATTAAATCTCCTAACTTATAAGGACAACATTGAATAACTCTATCATAATTTTACAACTACCCTTTCCACTTCTATTAACAAGTTCTCTTTTGAGGTGTCATGTAAAAGAATAATAGAACGCACAACCCTTGGTATGATAAAGAATGTAAAATTTCTAGGAAATCCATTAGGGATTCTTATAACAAGTCCTTAAAACTCGATAATATCAATACATACAAATCCCCAATTAAAAGGAAAAAAAAAGTACTATATCAATAAAAAGAAAGAGCATCTTTCAAAACTATATAAGATGGATCCTAAGAAGTTTCGAAGCCAAATTCTAAACCACAATACTAAATAAAATAATATGATTCCCTCAAGCTACTAAAATTCATACCTTAAAAGTCTTTACAAGTTCCCTAATTCCATGGACACCATTCCTATTATCCTTATAGAGGATGAAGTTTTTTCTTTATATGACGTAGAGTTCGGGGTTAAGCGGCTTGCAAATGAGAAATGTAAGGACATTGAAGGCTACCAAGCTAAAAAGTTTAAAATCGGAGGGCCTATCCTTATCCCTCACATACACAAGATCTTTAATTTAGCAGTCAAACATGGCTTCCCTAACCCCTGGAAGCAAAGCCTCATTGTTCCTATTTTTAAAAATCGGGATAGAAACATTCCCTCTAATTATAGTACCATTGTGATTAGATTTATTTTATCCAAGCTTTGTAGAATTATTTTGGAAAAGATGATTAGCCTTTGGCTAGAAAGTCACGGTAAAAGAGCTAAAGTCTAGGTTGAGTTTATGAGATATCATTCAACTGTGGACCATCTTGTTACTTTTAGGATCATTGCAGAGGAATTCCACAATACTAAAACCAATCTTTTTTGTTGTTTTGTTGACTTTAAATTTTTTTTTGACATGGTTCCTAGGAAAAACATTTGGAATAGGTTGGAAGAGATAAAAGTGTCTCTCGAGTTGAGGGTTGTTGAAATAAGGATGTATGAGAATGTTATTTATAATTTTAAAAACAACAAAGAGATTAACTACAATATTAGAGTCAAACAAGGTTGTCCCTTGTCCCCTACCCTTTTGGCATATACATTGACAAGTTAGAAGATTGCTTGGAAAAAGCAGGTTGTGTTGGCCCTATTCTCACTGGTATATTTATCAATATTCTTCTTTATGATGACGATATCGTTCTTATGGAAAGGCGTCCCCATGATATTGAAAACCAACTAAGAATCCTCAAGGATTTTTTCTACAATATGGGTATTACTGTTAATACTTATAAGACTAAGGTCATGATTATTAAATCCAATAAGATCACTTATGATACTTGCGTATGTAACAAAAACAACTTGGAGGAAGTGACTTAATACAAATATCTTGGAATTGATATTCATTACAAGCTCACATGGAATTATAACATTGAGAAAAGGATTATTGGGGGATGTAAAGATTATTATGGGCTTGAAAACAATTGTAAATCAATTGATCTTTAGATTTGAGATAAGAAGAAACTCCTATTTAAGACTCTAGTTACACCTATTATTCTTTATGGATGTGAATTCTGGGGTTGCAATATCTCTTGTGAATCCTGAAGAAAGATAGTGAAAATACAAAGGAATTTTATAACCTATAATCTCAAAATTAAAGGAAATACACCCTATCCCATCCTCCTATTAGAAACAAGATTCTCCCCCATTGAGAGAATGACTATGACTAGATACCTAATGTATAAGAACAAGTTAAACAACATGGAAGACAAGAGGCTTCCTAAAATTGATTCAAAATCGAGTCATAACCACCATTGACTAAAGCGAGGATGGCATAAAGATGCCCAGTCTTGGCTAAACCATTGGGAAATCATGGAAGACACCATTTTTCAGAATAAAGATTGATGCAGGAGCATCGCTCCAAGCCAACTACGCGCCATCCAGCCAGCACATCAAGGCACACATTCAATGGAAGGAGAGAGGCGCAACCCTCTCATTTTTCAAATTTGAATCTAATGTATTAAATGTTGTAAGGCTGGTAGAGCCACAATCCATGCATGTGCGCAGGCTTTAGATAAAGGTTGCCTTAAATGGTTGTAAGGTTGATATCTAGATCCAATTCGGACTAGACAACCATTCAATGTAATTGAATGTAAATTAATGAGAGTTGGTGAGATGGAGGGAAGAGCTCGAGGAGCCCCTCTTTGTATCTAGATTAAGTTCGGAAGGGAAGAGTAGAAGCAAAGAGAATAGGTTAGAGAAGAGAGGAAGTCGTGACTCTGTTGCAGTACGAGCTCACATTGTAAAGAGGAATTTCATATTAATACAATCATAGCAGTTTTTCCTGCATGTCGTTGTTCATGTGTTTGTGAGTTCATGAATGAATGTCTTTATGTGTTGATGATATGTTGTAGATGTATGATTAGATTTGCATTTGCAGGGATAGACATAATTTACTGTCTCTGAGTTCTTTGATTCTAGGTCTGGTTCTTTGTGGCTTCATGCAAGAGGTTGCATGACAGAACACTCAGGATTCTATAAGCCAGTGCATATAGTGCACTTCTAAATTCCATGGAATTTAGACAAAGACGTGTCAAGAGGGTGCACCAGAGGAAGTCATTGACTCAAGGAGGAAGCCTCAAGGTTGTTGAACACCTTGAAGGAGAAACTGTGCAGAGGAGAGCATAGAGAGGAGAAGAAAAATTGATGAGAATTTTGTAAAGGCTCTTCCAGGAGGGCATTGAGCAAATGCATAGGATGTATTGAGCAAGTGCATAGAGTGCACAGAAGAACTCGATTTCGAGTTCAGGGAAGACAAAACGTATGAGGTTTTGTAGAGCTCTGCCAAGAGGGCATCGAACGAGTGAAAGGAGTGCACAGGAGGAACTTTGTTTTGAGTTCAGGGAAGACAGAACGTCTGAGGTTCTGTGAATCTCTGCCAAGAGGGCATTGAGCAGTTGCATAGAGTGCACAGAAGGACTCTTTTCGAGTTCTGTTGGGAAGAGAAGTGTCAAGGAGAGACACTCATAGATTTACTGAATACTCTATTAAGCTCAGCAAGGAGGGCTTGAGCAGAAGGTCGTCAGGAGGACACCAGATTTCCCTTTGAGGAAATAGAAGGGAAATTCCCCTAGAGGCCTAGGTAAATAAAGCTCAGGAAGGACAGTTCCTTAGCGCACTGAGTAACAATAGAGTGAGAAGAAGGTCGAGAAACCCTTCGAGGTTTCACAGTCAGCAAAGCTCAGGAGGGATAGCATTCCTAGAACGTAGGCAATATCCAAAGGAATCGAGCTCAGAGAGGAAGCAAAGGTCAAGGCCTTTGAAACTTCAGAAAATCTCCCAAGGGGAGGGAGGAAGTTCTCAAGCTCAGGAGGGAGCACAGTTGTCGTTAGAACAGCTGGAGAGAAGAGATCTGGACTGTCGAGTTTCACGTCCAGACAACAGGAGGAGAAAGAAATAGATATGGGTCGTCATATCTAGTGCATAGGGCCAATAGACATTGGATCCGGAGGAAGGCGCACAGAGTTTAACCTTTGGGAGGTCACGGAGGAGAGGAGATGAAATGGACGGTGGAGATGCTTCGTGGAGAAGTGCAAAATTCCATGAACTGTTATATCTCGTAGACCAGAGAGAAGGTTAAAGGGAGTGTATTTCAACACCCTTAAGCTCAGGAGGGATAGAGACCATTGGATGAGAAGCAACAAGAGCCGTTGATTCCCCTTTGGAGTGGAATTTCAACATTTCGGCATTTCAGGGTTCGACATTTCGGCAATCCTGATGACAAGGAGTTGGGGCACTTTGTGTTGAAAACACCGAAGTTGCAAAACATAACGTGTCTTTGGAGTAGGGTTGGGGTCACAGAGGAAGCGGCCATAGGGACTGAAAATTGGTCAGGGACTAATCATCGTTCAACCCATTTCGAAATTTTGACATTTCGGGGTTCGGAAAGCAGAGGAGGTTGTGATTTTGGGAATCGAGAGTTTCAAACTCCTGGTTTGCGAAATCCTGAAGAGCGAAGGGAAAAATTCCTGAAAGGTTGAGGGGAAATAGGCGTTGGGCCCCAATCAGGTTTTGGGGTTTCGAGACTCAAGCGGTAGAGTTGCATGGTCAACCCAACTCCTGAAATCGCGAAGAGAGAAACGCCGAAACGTGGTGGTCATTGATAGATTTGGAACATTGAGCACCCAGGAGGATCGTCGGGATTTCAGGATCCGGGTGTTCGAAAGGCCAAGAGTTGGGAGACATGAAGTCCCGACTCGCAAAACCATAAAGTAATCAGGACCGTCGTAGGAAGGAGGAAGCATGACTATTGGATCTGGCCTGCACAAAAAGTTGTTAGGCCCTTTTTCGGGTTTTAACATTTCAAAGGACAGGGAGCTTGGGAGAGCTCACATGCAAGAGTCCTGAACTCCCGAAACGTGAAAGACATGTTGCTTAGGGCCTTGGGTCACAACCCAAAATCACGAGAAAGGAAAGGGTTGATCATGAAAGGATCCAGCACCGATTTGTGTGTTTGTTCAGAACAAAGAAGAGCGTCGAAGGCTAAGCGCGTGCATAGGTTTTCTCAAGGCCTGTGCCAGGGAATTAAAGGGACCTGGGGATTTGTTCAAGGGGTTCCAACAAGAGCTCGAAGAGATATTTTGGCTCAAGAAAGAGAACGATCCAGAGACCGGGAGGTCGTAGATCCTGTGGAGGTAAGGGGTCTACACCATTAGTGGTATCAGAGCAGGAGTTTGCCCATATATTTCAAGAAAAAGAGGAAGCGAGGTGAGGAAGAGGTTGCATGAGACAAGTAAAAGGTGAATGTTGTTGTGGGATGTAGTAGTCAAAAGGTACAGTTAGGTGGACTGTAGGAGATGCTGGAAGTGCACTCAGTTGTAGAGTGACAACAATAAGTTTGCCAGGAGGGAAAACAGGAATAGGAAGATGGCTACTGAAAGCCATGGATGCAGTGGAAAGAAGAACCATCAGCAATAGAGAAAAGATGAAATGGATAAAGAACTCGCTGAGGTGAGGGCGAGAATGGAAGAGCTTACACTGCGGGTGCAGCAAAATGCAAAGCCACATTGGGTGTATGAATGGCCTCTGAGGAGGAAAGCAAAGTGGTCAGTCAAGAAATTGTTGGCCAAAAGACAACAAAGGTTGTTGAGGAGGTGGATGAGGTATGTGAAAAGCCTCAGGGACATAGAGAAGATGGTTCATGCCTGTGAACTAGAAGTTGGGAGAAATCTCAGTGATGATGGAGAGGAGAGATCAAACAGAGATCTCATAGATTGCCAAGTGGGCAACAGAAAATTCCCAATCTGCCAAGTGGGCAGGGAGAAGGAGATGAGACTGTTTGAAAGTCTCGGGAGCTCAGAAGTGAGTTCATGTCAGCAAGGAGTGCTGATGGATATGGGATCGATTGATATCATAGACTACCAGGAGGGTAGAGAGGAAATCCCATATTGCCAGGTGGGCAAGGGAGAGCAAATGAGATTATCTGAAAGTCTCATGAACTCAAGGATGAGTTTGGATCAGCGAGAGGAGCTGACAAAGAATATGAGCTCAGAGGTGAGTTCATATCAGCAAGGATAATTGATAGAGAAGGAAGATCATAAGAGCATTCTAATGATTGGAGGGATAAAGGTATTCCTGCCATATAGCCTAGTTGAGGCCAGCGTGTGTGTTGCCAATGTAGCAATAATAGAAAGACAACCAACAGTGACTGTCATGACGAAGAAGCAGATGTCAGAAGCTACCCAAGAAGAAGAAGAAATGGGACAGACATCAGAACCTAACCCGACTGGGAGAGAAGAGCATTCAGCAGAAATGCTCGAAATTTTCAGTCAAAAGGATGAACAGGGGATAACTACAGCACTGGAAGTTGTAGCAGAAGAAGAGCATGTAGATAAGATTCTCACTCCATGGGAGAAGGAGTTAGAAATGCTGGAGGATTGGTTGAACCATCCAGAACCAGTAGATGACTGCCATGAGCAGACAGTCATGCAGATGATAGCAAAGGAGCATTCTAAAGAATCACTCATAATTTTCAGCCAAGGAGTTGAACAGATGATAATTGCAGTGCTGAGGCATGCAACAGAAGATGAAGGAGAATTCCAGTCTAAGGAGCAGCTGGAGGAAGCTGGAATTCAACCAGCGCAAGGGGAAATGGCAGAAGCAAGTCTATCAAAGAAGGTGACTGAATAGTAGGTCAGTCAAGAAGATAAGACTACAGAGCTGAATTTTGCAGCAGGGTGGCAAGTTGAGGCCACAGAGGAAGAATATGGCATGGGAGATCTAGTTGATCTACCCATTTGCAAGGAAGAAGTGCAGTGGAGCAAGCTACAAAAGGAGAGCCATCCCAGGGAGAAGCTGGACAAGAAAATTGAGGAGATCAGAAGGCTGATGATCAGATCAGTGGAAGCGGTCAACAAAGTGAAGATGAGTAGAGGAGAACCTGCCATAGCAGCAGGGCAATAGAAGCAACATCAACAACGAAGCGATGGAGCGGATGGACAACTCCAAAGAACTATTTGGGATCCAGGTGGATTTCAACAGCCATGCTGGGAAGCTCATGAGAAGGAGCTCATGAATTTTTCACAGTAGAGGAGTATGATGCAGGAGCATCGCTCCAAGCCAGCTACGCGCCATCCAGCTAACACATCAAAACGCACATTCAATGGAAGGAGAGAGGCGCAACCCTCTCGTTTTTCAAATTTTAATTTAATGTATTAAATGTTGTAAGTCTGGTAGAGCCAAAATCCATGCACAGGCTTTAGATAAAGGTTGCCTTAAATGGTTGTAAGGTTGAGATCTAGATTCAATTCAGACTAGACAACCATTCAATGTAATTGAATGTAAATTAATGAGAGTTGGTGAGATGGAGGGAAGAGCTCGAGGAGCCCTTCTTTGTAAAAAGATCATCTTTGTGTCTAGATTAAGTTCGGAAGGGAAGAGTAGAAGTAGAGAGAATAGGTTACAGAAGAGAGGAAGCCGTGAATTTGTTGCAGTCCAAGCTCACATTGTAAAGAGGAATTTCATATTAATACAATCATAGCAGTTTTTCCTACATGTCGTTATTCATGTGTTTGTGAGTTCATGAATGAATGTCTTTATGTGTTGATGATATGTTGTAGATGTATGAGTAGATTTTCATTTGCAGGGATAGACAGAATTTACTGTCTCTGAGTTCTTTGATTCTAGCTCTGGTTCTTTGTGGCTTCATGCAAGAGTTTGCATGATAGAACACTGTGGGTTTTGTAAGCCAGTGCATAGAGTGCACTTCTAAATTCCACAGAATTTAGACAAAGACATGTCAGGAGGGCACACCAGACGAAGTCATTGGCTCAAGGAGGAAGCCTCAAGGTTGTTGAACACCTTGAAGGAGAAACTGTGTAGAGGAGAGAACAAAGAGGAGAAGCAGAATTGTTGAGAATTCTGTAAAGGCTCTGCCAGGAGGGCATTGAGAAAATGCATAGTATGCATTGAGCAAGTGCATAGAGTGCATAGAAGAACTCTATTTCGAGTTCAAGGAAGACAAAATGTTTGAGGTTCTGTAGAGCTCTACAAAGAGGGCATCGAACGAGTGCAAGGAGTGCACAAGAGGAACTCTATTTCAAGTTTAGGGAAGAAAGAATGTCTGAAGTTCTGTGAATCTCTACCAAGAGGGCATTGAGAAGTTGCATAGAGTGCACAGAAGGACTCTTTTCGAGTTCTGTTGGAAAGAGAAGTGTCAAGGAGAGATGCTCATAGAGTTATTGAATACTCTGTTAAGCTCAGAAAGGAGGGCTTGAGCAGAAGGTCGTCAGGAGAACACCAGATTTCCCTTTGAGGACAAAGAAGAGTGAGTCCCCTAGAGGCTTGGGTAAATA
>SNQJ01S0061761.1:27608-41801 GCA_010110895.2 Picea sitchensis | reverse complement strand
CAAAAAATCTCCCAAGGGGAGGGAGGAAGTTCTCAAGCTTAGGATGGAGCATAGCTGTCGTTAGAACAACTGGTGAGAAGAGATATAGACCGTCGAGTTTTACGTCCAGACAACAGGAGGAGAGAGAAATAGATATGGGCCATCAGATCTAGTGCATAGGGCCGATAGCCATTGGATACGGAGGAGGGCGCACAGAGTTTAACCTTCGAGAGGTCGCACAGGAGAGGAGCTGAAATAGACGGTGGAGACGCTTCATGGAGAAGTGCGAAATGTTGTGAGCCGTTAGATCTCGTAGACTAGAAAGAAGGCTAAATCGAGTGTCTTTCAACACCCTTAAGCTTCGGAGGGATAGCGACCGTTGGATGAGAAGCAACAGGAGCCGTTGATTCCCCTTTGGAGTGGAATTTTGACATTTCTGCATTTCAGGGTTCGAAATTTCAACAATCCCGATGACAAGGATCTGGGGCACTTTGCGTTGAAAACCCCGAAGTCACAAAATGCGACGTGTCTTTGGAGTAGGGCTTTGGTCACAAAGGAAGCAGCCATAGGGACCAAAAATTGGTCAGGGACTAATCATCGTTGAGCCCATTTCGGCATTTCGTCATTTTGGGATTCGGGAAGCAGAGGAGGTTGTGATTTTGGGAATCAAGAGTTCCAAACTCCCAGTTCGCGAAATCCCGAAGAGCGAAGGGAAAATTTCCTGAAAGGTTGAGGGACAATAGTCGTTGGGCCCCAATCGGGTTTCGGGGTTTCGAGACTCAAGGGGTAGAGTTGTGTGGTCAACCCAACTCCCGAAATCATGAAGAGAGAAATGTTGAAACGTGGTGGTCATTGATAGATTTGGAACATTGAGCACCCAGGAGGATCGTCAGGATTTCAGGATCCAGGTGTTCGAAAGGCCAAGAGTCGGGAGACATGAAGTCCCAACTCGTGAAACCGCGAAGTAATCATGACCGCCGTAGGAAGGAGGAAGCAGGACTATTGGATCTGGCCTGCAAAAAAAGCTGTTAGGCCCTTTTTCAGGTTTCGGCATTTGGAAGGATAGGGATCTTGGGAGAGCTCGCATGCAGGAGTCCCGAACTCCCGAAATATGAAAGACGTGTTGCTTAGGGCCTTGGGTCACAGCCCAAAATCATGAGAAAGGAAGGGGTTGATCGTGAAAGGAGCCAGCGCTGAGTTGTGTGTTTGTTTAGAACGGAGAAGAGCGTCGAAGGCTAAGCACGTGCATAGGTTTTCTCAAGGCCTGTGCCAGGGAATTAAAGGGACATGGGGATTTGTTCAAGGGGTTCCAACAAGAGCCCGAAGAGATATTTCGGCTCAGGAAAGAGAACGATCCAGAGACTGCGAGGTCGCAGAACCCTGCTGAGGTAGAGGGAGGGGGGTCTGCGTCAAAGATACTATTAAAAATATAATCAAATCAAAATTTAAGGAGAAAATGTGGTGTGATAAAGAGTTAGAGGAAAAAAGGAATTAAGGTATTATAAGGATGTAATCAGTGTTAATATAGAAGATCAAAATTATCCATCTCTTTTGACAAGTGTAAAGAAAAAATAAGCATTGCTAAGAGAAGAACAAATTCTCACGAGCTCCATAATGAAACTAGGCATTGTTCAATTCCTAAAAGGTCATGGGATGAAAGAGTGTGTCACCTTTGTGACACTATGAAGGTTGAAGATGAAAATCTATTTCTCTTAGATTGTCCAGCCTATACCTATTAACTCAACAAATCTATAGTGATCTTGAAAATCTTCTCTTAATACTTTTCGAGCACATAAACAAAATTCTAAAGAATCTCAAGTAATCACTTACCCTCTTAAGGTCCCATAGACAAATTTGGTCTTACTGGAGATTAATCATCATCATAATCATATTGTTCAAATATTTTTATTTAATATCTTAATTAATAATTTATTTTTTTGAAAATCATAACAATAGGTTAATAGAATTAAAACTAAGATTAAATTAAAAATTAAAAACATATTATTTTTTAAAAATTTATTAATAATTATTATTTTTAAATCAAAACTTTATTTATTTATATGATTTAATAAGTAAATTAGGAAAAAGTAATTTACATATTGAATAAAATTATTTAAAAATATCTAAGATAAGAAAATAATAAAAAAATCTAAATTAAACCATACAAAGTTACTCATTAACCCAACTAAAAACAAAGGAAATAAAAAAAATAAAAATCTTGCAGTTTGTTAGGATTTTACATTTTATTTGCAAAATGTTATTGACTCTATTAGGATTTTACATTTTATTTGCAAAATGTTATTGACTCTATTATAAATAAAAATGAATTAACTTGTGATTCGAGTATATATAAAAATGGCTTAATTTGTGATTATATTATAAATAAAAATGACAAATAAAAATGGCTTAACTTGTGATTACATTATAAATAAAAATGACTTTGACTTGTGGCTTATGAGAATGTATACGATTATGTTTAAATGTAGTTTTGAGTTTGTGGGTAAATGTATTTTGTTCTAGATTGTATTATTATGAATTTTATTCCAAATGGTGTTGATTTAGCGTTGACTTCATTTATATTGGTAATTTAAGAGAGTTTATGATTATTTATAAATATAATTTCTAATAAAGATTTATAATTTTAACAAAGATATTAAGAAAATGTAGTTCGATCTTATATTGTTATTAATTAAGATGTAATAGTCTAAATGTTTTATAAATTGATTTTTTTTGGATTGCTTAAATAATGGGAAGGGAAACCTATATTTTTTCTTAAAATTTAGTATAAATTTTATGGATTGATGGAATTGCATATATAAGATGTTGATATTCACAATTAGGTTTCACTAGGGGTATTCAAGGGCAATGAATCTAGTTTTACATTAAAAAAAAACGATTTCATCAATCAAAATTACAATTTTGAGAAATATTTCCTAGTCGAATTCTAATCGTATAATTTTTAACCTTCATTAAGGAAATATAAAATGTCCTTTACAAAAACATGCACTATGAATAAATACTACATTCTTTTAGGGGAATTTTTTCTTTGATTTCCAAATTGAGGTCTATCTCTGCACTCTAGGTATATGTCTACACTAGAGAATTCACTAACATAGGAAAGTTAAGATATGGCCAATTAAATTAATTCCATTTACAAGGCATACTATTTAATGCAATATTGGAGTAATTCCTCTACCATTTAATAACCCTATCCTCTTGTCACTCTACCTCTCTCATCGCCATTCTGATTGTTTGAGCCTCTTGGACATGGATATGGGGGGGGTTTCCCTCCCCCTCCATCTGTTGAAGTGACCACTTACCATGCACTAATTGCTTCCCTTGGCAAGTTGTCCCATAAAGTTGTGCCAACGAGATTTTCCAAATAGTTGAATCAGATCCCTGACGTCAAGATTCCAGCCTCAATGCCTTAGCTCAATTCTTTGGATCTTATGGAAAATGGTATCATTGACAATTTACGATCCTTTATCCCTTTCCAAAAGCAATGGATCTTTGGATACAAAAAAACTAGATGTAAATGATCAACAGTAAGATCACATACTACTTTTGTGGGTGAGGATTTTATGCATTTCTATTTGAGATGAAAGAAGACATAATTCTTGTGTTCCAAAATGGGCCATACTTCATGATACTAGGAGGAATGTACTTAAATAGATGGAAAACAGATTTTGACCTTGAAGCACGATTATTCCATCAATAGTTTTAGTTTGGGTTTGACTACCTCACCCACCACTACATTTTTGGAAAAATGAATCTTTGAAGTCCATTATAAACACTTTGGGTAAATAGATTGATAAATATGCACCCAATTCATTGCATGTGCAATAATATGTGTCAAAGTGGATCTAGAAAAAGGACTTCCTAAAGAAATAATCCCATCGTTGGACAACTAGACTCATCTAGAAAAACTAGACTATGAAAGTATATATTTTAAATGTAAATCATGCCATGAATATGTCTATTTCTCCAAAGACTGAAAAAATGCATCTACTAGGAAAACACCTTTGGAAAAATATGAACAATAGTAGTTGGATAATAAGAACTTTTGAAACAATCAAGTATCCCCATCTATAGCCAATACCTAGAAATGAAATTCATCTCCCTCCTTGAACCGCTATGTATTCCTTTTACATCTAGAGGAAGATCCTTCAGTAACAACTTCAATCCCTTCTTATATTTTTCATTTCCCTCCTTCTCCTCCTCCTCCTCCTCCTCCTCTGCCTCTCACCCCATAAGATTTTTTGTTTCCAATCTACACAAACTCACAGGTGGAAACTTTGCTTACTCCTAAGTTTTATCCGACACCTAAAAGTATCAAACATTCACATGTAGAAATAGATTTAGTTCCATAAAATTCATCCATGTAGCCAAGTGGATTACTCACAAAGATTAAGGAATAACAACAAGAGGATGAAGAAGACCCTAAATAATAGTTTCTTCTAAATAAATTAGGGAGGAAAACAATTAAGGAAATAGGAAAGAAACAACCAACAAGGAGAAAAGATTAGGATCCAGGAATCATTTGGAAGTCCACTAGTATTTGAACCCATGTTTTTTTCCATTAAAATACCCAGAAAGCAAGTTTCATCGGAGATACAATTCATGTTAAGATTTTATCTATTATTAGGTTTCTTTTCAATTTACTAGATAGCCATAACATAAGTAGGATCATTGAGAGAAACACAATCAAAATATACACAACATTTATCCTGGGAAACCCTCATGGGGGAGAAAAACCAACAAAAACTTCCTTAATATAAATAACCAATAAAATGCCAAGACAATAAACCAAAACACTAGAGAATATCCAACATTGAGCAATGTGCCTCTCTCTTCCTTCTTCTCCCAACTGTAGCTACCAAAATTGCACACTTGATGAGCGAATGAGTGAGTAATCAAATGAGGTGCTGGATTCATTTGTTTATACAAACTGGCAGGTGCTGGAAAGGTGTCTCTTCACTAGGCAGGGCCGACTTGTCTTATTAGTGTTTAAAACCACTTTAATTAGGCCTGGGGGGTGAATTATTAATTTACATAATACAATTAGAGTTTGACCAATCCGCAAAGGGGGATTTGGTCAGTTACAATGCCCGTCTTGATCAATCCACAAAAGGGGATTGATCTATTTAATAATGACTCAATAATAAATAGAATACTCTTTGCAGTTACAATATTTCAACACTCTCCATTAACAAGAAGGGTATTCTACAAACACAACTCAATACAACATCATCAGGAGAGAGAGAGGGAAGAAACATAAACAATATCTAAAACATTGACTGACATATCTATAAATCATCAAAAATAATTCTCATCATCATCGTTCATAGCATGGAGATGGAGTAGCATCATCATCCTCATCAACATGAGGCTAAAGTAACATCATCATCATCTTTAGCATGAGGCTAAGTAACATCATCATCTTCTTTAGCATGAGGATAAAGTAATGTCATCAACATATTTAGCATGAGGCTAAAGTAACATCATCATCTTCAAATTTAAAGATGAAATTCCATCGTTGTCATCATCTTCAGCAAGAAGCTGAAGTGGCATCATCATCATCATCTTCAGTAAGAAGCTAAAGTGGAATCATCGTCATGATCTACATCAGCATGGATTAGTATAACACTAATACATTACCATCATCAATAACAACACAAGGATGATACAACATCAACAACAATAGTATCACGACACGAAGGATGGAGCATCATCAACATCATCACTAGGCTGGAAATATTCAACACGAAGCTGGAATCTCAACAACATCAACGATTTAGAATTTTTTAAAATAAATTTCTAAAACTTCCTCCCCATACAAGTGTCACCCATCCCCTACATTCCTCCATTGATTCATTTCTTTAATTAATTAAATTATCTTAATTCCCTCA
The DNA here is from genome assembly GCA_010110895.2 of Picea sitchensis. Lineage (NCBI taxonomy): Eukaryota > Viridiplantae > Streptophyta > Pinopsida > Pinales > Pinaceae > Picea > Picea sitchensis. Next base: position 35,913 of record SNQJ01S0061761.1, on the reverse strand, counting down.
CCCACCTAGAGTTACTCCTAGAATCACTCCTAGGTGTCCCCAAATTCTCTTACAGGTTTTAATGACTTTCCCCACTATTAATTTGCTAGTTCAGTTTAAATTAGAAGGCTCTTAAATGGTAGATACTTTACTAAGTTTGACTTTCCGCTTTTTCCCTTTCGTTTCATTTTTCTTTTTGTGTTTCCCTCTTTTCCTAGTTTCCTAATATTTTAGATTTTCCCTCTTTCCCCTTTTTATTTAGAACTCAAAAAGGCAGGTGTGGAAAGTAACCATTTTTCCCTTTTCTCTTTTAATTAATATATTTTAAATTATCATAAAATAATAAAATGATTAATTCCCTTTTTAAATTTTAATCCAATAGATTTTTTATGAATTAATTAAATTTCTTATTCCCTTCATGTTACAAGATTTAGCGAAGATCATAGTCTTTATTTATTTTGTTTTTAAATTGATTTTTTTTTTGTTAAATATATATATTTATATATCAATTTTTTTTTTTATAAAAATAGAAAAAAATTTACCACTAGCATAACTTAGACCTAGACCTTAAATTTCGTGATGGGCGACATTTTATTAGGGAAATTGTTTTAAAAATTCTTATCACATTGCTCATCGTAAGGCAATCTAGGTTCATTCATCTATCATCAACAACACGGTGTGCCCTTCAGGATGCACTAGGTGCTCCAAGGGTGCCACTAGCTGTAATCTATTTCCCTTGCACGACGTGCCCTTCAGGACGCTCTACGTGCTCCAAGGATGCCACTTGCCTCTTGACTGACTTGGTCGACATCAAAAACCCCTGGAGTCAATACTCCGTTAGGTGAACTTGTGGGAGACTAAGGGCCTTTAAGGAATAAGGACCCCGCCTTATTGCTCGCCCCTTAGAATCATTGTGAGCGACTGTCGCAGTCTGCCCTTATGGCATCATGGGTCCTCTCAAACTAGGTAAACGTTAACCTACAGTTCAAGCCACAATAGGAGTGCTAGTAGGCTATGGTAGGGCTATTGTCCACACCTCTCCCTCAACATATCTGGTAGTCATGCATGACCCCTTTACTCCACATGTGAGTCTGGTTGACAAGTTATCGTCAGCCTGCATCATCAACAAATCATGTGAGAATATATCCATATCATATCATCTAATCAGATGCACTAATATCACATTAAAACAATCAAACCCCAATGGTACACTCCCTGACTCGATCCAGAGTCCAAGGGGTTCCATTGATGCCTCTGCATCCTCGAGGTCCAAAATCCTGCACACTCAGTAAAACCAGGTCAATAGCACCTATCTATGTCAATGCAGTAAAACAACATGTCATCAACCCATAACGCCTCATAATCAAAATCAAATGTTTTAATCGCATAATAATCCGGATCACGTGCGAGCAAGTTTCCTCAAAGAATAAGTTCGCTCAGTGCGCCAGAGAAGGATGTTACATAATTGTGGTATATGTGCACATAATCATGCAACAAAAAAATTCCCATCTCTACCTGAACTTGAAGAATCTTAACAAGGGACTTAATGATCCACATAACAGTTATGTTTTTTGGCAAAAACAATACCTTGGCATCCAAGGAATTTAGTTATATCTCATGATTCCTCTCAACAATTCAATCCTTATTTTTCTCAACAATACCCCCAACAGAATTTGACCATTCCTATGCTTTGGAAATCATGGACACCACAACAAGTCCAAAACCAACCTTGGCAACAAGGGTGGTGAGGATCTTCCTATGGAACCATGCCTACTTCTCCTTATCTTATACAACAACAATACCCCAATATCCCACAAAAAAATAGTATCCCCCACAAATCCAACAACCATACTCCAATCAACCACCACAACCACAAATTTCACAACCTCAACAACTTCAATTACCATCAAATGAACCTCCAAGACCTACCCAACTACCTGCACAACTCGTTTCTAACCCCAATAATAAAGTAGCACATCCTGCTTACAATGTTGAGCTATAGAACTTTCCCACTTAAATGATTACTTCTCTTGGTATAAATGATATTCATTTTAGATCAAGAAAAGTAATTCAACAATATACACCTATTATTGTTGAAGAACATATAGACGAGGAGACTCCTAATCAAATAAACAACAATGATAGTACTAATACAATAAATCAAACTTCTTCATGTGTAATAAGTCAAACACAACAATCTAGTACTCCACCCTTCCTGGAAAGGTTGGCATTAGAAAAGTAAATCACTCAATCATGATATTATTTATTAGATAAATTAAAGAATGTTTGTATCAAAATTCCATTATTGTAGGAAATAAAAGACATTCCAATTTATGATAAGGCAGTGAGGGAATTTTTTATAAAGAAAACAAGAAGGAAAAATAAAGACCCACAAATAGTGCAAGTTAATGGTAAATTGGTATACCTTATGTCGGGTAAAATCTATATGCAAAAATATGTTGATCTTGGTAGTCCCATTGTAAATATTCATATCAATAATGTTGCAATTGAAAACACATTAATATATCTAGAAGAAACAATAAATGTAATGGAAAAAAGGTACCATGGATGGATTACAATTGTATAATCTTTGTAATTAACCAATAGTTTTACAATTAGATGATAGATCAACAACAAAACGAGAAGGTTTGAGATTGAGTACCCTATAGATTTGATGGTTTTGTAGCATAAGGATATCTTGGGTGGGCACCCATTAATATTAGGGAGACCTTGGTTAGCTACATCTAATTCTTTTATTAGTTGCATATCAAGGGATATGAGAATTGCACATGGGGATTCAATTTATATTCACTTGCTAAAGATGTAATTGAATCAGAATTTACACAATGTTTTCAAGATACAAATGATAATGAGGAAGTAGTTCATTTGACTATTGATCAAGTTATGAATTTAAAGAGTGATATAGAGGAAAATAAAATCATCAATCTTATTAATAATTTTGATTTTACTCAATATCATGGGGAGAAAAGATACTTTTGATCATATCTTAGACAATTATTTTCAATAAATTTATACTATGGATAATTTATCACTAATCTCAGGTTCAATGTCTTCTGTCAAGTCAATATGATAATCAAGTAATGTAGTTGTTGAAATTTTTCAAGGGAAAGCTTTAAATATCAATTCTAAACTTGAAGGAATTCAAAGAGAGGAATTAATTAAAATGCTACAGAAACATTCTGGTGCATTCATGTGGGAATACATTGATATGCATGGAATTCATCCTAATGCATGTATTCATCATATCTATATAGAGGATAATTCCAAGCCTATCAAATAGTCCCAAAGACATATGCACCCACTCTTGAAAGAAATTGTGAAAGATGAACTGCATAAACTACTTAATGTTAATTTAATATGTTCAATTTCTGACAGTCAATGGGTATCCCCACCAGTGATTGTTCTTAAGAAAAATGGAAAATGTTGCATTTGCGTATATTATAGACAATTGAATAAAGAAACTTTAAAGGTTCATTTTCCTCTAACTTTTATAGACTAGGTCATAGATAGAATAGTAGTTGAAAAATACTTTTCCTTTTTGGATGGATTTAGCAGTTATAACCAAACAAAAATAACTCCAAAGGATAAGGAAAAAACAAGATTCACATGTCCATGGGGAACGTACGCCTACATAGTACTTCCTTTTGGTTTGTGTAATGCACTTGCAATCTTTTCAATGTGATGTACTAGCTATGTTTTCTGACCTAATCTGTGATTGTATAGAAGTATATATGGACAATTTCACTTTCTATGGAAATACTTTCAAGGAAGCATTAGGAAATTTAGAATTTTTTTTTTTAATTAGATGTCAGGAAACTAATTTGCCACTAAGCAATGAGAAATATTTTATGTTACAAAGTCAAGGAATTGTTTTGGGTCATTGTGTGTCTTATACATGTATAAAAGTGGATCTAGTTGTTAGCACATAATATGTACTGAAGCACATCATTAGTCTTTGCTAGTCATGTGGTAATTCCTTCTTCTAGGAGTTAGTCATTTAAAAGTTCATAGGTTTAGAGTCATCGTTTATGATTATAAATCAAGGTGCTTGATTTTAACCTTGGGCCTAAAGTTGATCAAAATATATTGTCAAGTCTCAGTGTTATAAGGGTGATTGTCATCATTTCTAAAGAAGGAAAGGTATAAAATTCATCTCCCTTTTCATTAAAACACATTGCGATGCAAACTTGTTAAAGGCGTTATGAACTCATAGTGCACTGCAAACTATGTGTTGTGAACTGCTGTACGAAATGGCTGTAGTAGATTGAAAAAGATTGGATGTTTCCTTTTAAGTCCAATTCGAGTTCACAAAGAACCAAAATAAGTTCAGATACACCATGTTGTTATCTCACAGGGTCATCCTATAGTTTCCTCTTGCAAACAACATCATTACCCACTGCCAATTCTGCACTACAACTTGTCTGTTATAAAACTGCACTGTAGACTGGTGTTGCGAACTAGATGTTGGCGTTGAAAACCCTCTGTTTACACAAAGTTGTCTCTTTTTTCTTGTCTGTAGCTTCACTCAGATTGAATTGTTGTCCCTCTTATCATACCCTACTTTCAAAAGACTCAGGAGGCAACTTAAGGATGCAAACACTGAAATTGACAAGTTGAAAAAGGAAGATTAGGAGTCCCGAATCAAGATAAAGGATATGTTAGATATATATGAGGAGTCCATTGATAAAGAAAGGTTCATAGATAAGAGGTTTTTCCCCTTCACAGACAACTCAAGAATGTATATAAGTGGAAGAGAACTTGCCAAGCCAAGATCCAGAAATTAAAAGCAAATTTTCATCCCTTCAGAGAGAAAGTAGCAAAAAATAACTTAGATATGCTGGCTAAGGTGGATACTAGAAGGAGTACCAAAACCAAAATATGAATACAGGATAACATTTCACTTCAACACCATTTTGTCATGATTTACTTTGTGCATACAATTACAACACTAAATGATGATTTTGGATTTTGAGGTAAACTTAACATATACATATGTTTTTTCCAAAGTTACTTCAGTTTGTAAGGATTTTGTAGCATTTTCAGAAGTATTTCCCTAATTTTGGTGCAAGTTTTAAAAGTTGGAATATTTTTTTAAGTAAACATGCTTCTACTGGAAAGTTCGTAGTGCCTGGATTCACTGGCGCTATGAACGAATTTCCTGTAACATCTTTATATGATGTTTTCACCATAAATTTTGAATCACGATCTGGGTTCTTCTGAAATTTGGTGTGGAGAAGAAAAATATTACCATTGACTTGCTGAAAAACAATCAGCCCGACCCAGTGCGTAGTTTGGGAGAAAACTCAAAATTACCACCTATAGGAAAGTTTGCAGTGCATGCTATCAAAGGCTTTGTGAACTCTCATAGTTTGATAAATCTGAGCTGTAGGACGACTTCCACCTATCTGAGGGGGTTTGAATGGTTTCCTAGGAGGTATTTGGATATGAAGGGCATGTGTTCTATCACCAAATCAAGAAACATGACCTATTTTAAAAGGAATTTATCACAATAGACAAGATCCAAGACAATAGGAATTTGTTATGTTTTTGTTGGAATCTTTTGTAACAGACACCTAAATGGAGGAGGATCCTATGTAGCTCCTTGGTTTCGAACTCCTTAGAGTACAAAGAGATCATTCACTATATATGAAGTGGATTTTGATAAGGAAAGGGTTCAGGACTGGAGAGATGCTTGAGAGAGCTGCAAGGGAAGTTTTATCTATTTATTTGTAAGCCTGAGGGCATGTGATGTAGGCATTTCTTCCATTAAAGATTCATGAAAATTGTTTTTCGAACGTTGGGTTATTTATTATCATATTACCTTGCCATCTTGATTGAATGAAATTGCAGGCATTGAAGATCAATGGTTGTTTATGGGAAGGAGATTCATGAGCTACAAATGATTTGCAGTAATTGCCTCCTTTCATTATCTCTATTCTAGTAATATTTTAAGTAATTTTTGCAGAGAGGATCTCTGTTTGATTGTATTATTCATTTTTTTATCTTCCTTATACCTTCACCCATCAATTATAGCCCTTTTGGTCTGGTAGGCAGTTTGAGTGCCTTTGATCTGTAGGATGTGTTGACTCCATGCCCAATGGAATGACTTTGCAAAAAATTTGATACCCTCCTTCTTGTTCTTCCTTATTGATCCACCCGAGTTTAAACCTGATTTAATCACTTATATCTAAATGGGTACTGGGCTCACTCTTTTTGCAATCTGGAGTGACTTCTAGTGCTAACACTAGCCAAGATAGAAGTCATTTCCTATCTTCCAATGCCAAAAACTTAAAAAAATGTTAGGATTTTCTTAGGACATGCATGCTAGTATAGATGATTCATTGAAAAATTTAAGAAAATTGCATCTCCATTATTCAAACTTCTTACCAAAGATAATGATTTTTTCTAAAATATTCCATACCAAATTGCTTTTGAAACTTTGAAAGAGAAATTTTCTGTAGAACCTATTTTAAGAGGAGAAAATTGGTCCCTTCCATTTCATATATCGACAAATGCCTCTGACACAATTTTAGGAGAAGTTCTAGGAAAAAAGGAAAATCAAGTGTCTTATGCCATTCATTTTGTGAGTAAAAACATAACACCCCCTGAATTGAATTATACATTTTCAGAAAAGGAGTTCCTTATAGTAGTAGATACCATCAATAAATTTATGCACTATATCATAGGATATGAGATCTTCATACACATTGATCATTCAACCATTATATACTTAATGAACAAGCCAATTACTAATGGAAGGGTTACCAGGTGGCTTCTTTTGTTACAAGAATTCAATATCACCCATACTAAATAGACTTGGTAAGGATAATGTAGTTGCAAACTTTCTTTCCAAGATTCATAATGAAGGTGGATTAGTTATTGTTAATGATAATTTCTTTGATGAACATCTTTTTGCAATATCTAGTAAAATATTCTTGGTTTGCGGATATCGATAAATATTTAGCTACAAGAAAATTAACTCAACATCTTTCCACAAAGGAGAAGCAAAATATCATTAAACTCGGTGCCACTTAGTCATGGATTGGTGGAGAAATTTTTTGTATTGGACATGATCTAATCATTCAGAGGTTTGTATGAGAGGATGGATTATTTATCATATTGAAGGCATGCCATGTTGAACCGTGTTCAGGCCATTTATTATTGGGTATTATTGGCCCACTCTTTTCAGAGATGCCAAGAAGTACATTAAAATCTTTGGCAGTTGTCAATGGATGGGCAAAGTAGGGCAAGGAGACAAAATGCCTTTACAACCAAACGTACTCATAGAACCATTTGAAAAATGGGCCTTAGACTTTGTAGGGCCTATTTTATGATGTCTAGAAAGAAAATTTATATTTTGGTATGTACTGATTATGTCACTAAATGAGTAGAAGCTAAACCTCTTTTGTATGCTAATGAACAAGCTGTTGTGGATTTTTTATTTGAGGACATATTTACTCGTTTTGGTGTCCCAAGAGAAATTGTAATAGATCAAGGTGCTTATTTCAAATCAAATCTTGTCCAAACAATCACAAAACAATACAAGATCAAGCATTCGAAGTCATCTCCCTACCATCCAAAACCCAATTGTAGCATCCCCATCTCCCTACTAGACAATGCCACACCAAAATTCCAAACTATGATACCATTTTAATTTACTGATATTGTCTGCATATGCAAATAATTATGCAGAATAATAACAACATAATTTTGCGAATAGATGGAAAATGCATCTCCCAACCCCACTGTGAAGGATGTTTATAATTTAGAGGCGTTTCTTTACACATATGAAAGAGTCGACATTTCAAAGAAAAAAACAATAAAAAACCTCAAGATGTTCTTTTTGTAAAATCTTAATGAGTGATGTTGACCACACCATTACATTTATTTATTTTTCTTCTAATATTAATATTATTATAATTAAATGGTAAATAATATTTTTGATAACATGTTTATGGGTTTTAGTAGTTTAAATTGTAATTGGAAGTAGTATTTGGTTTTATTTATTAAATTAAGGATAAATGTTATTAAAAAGCAGATGACCCCAATACATATACCTTAACTAAAAGAGATATTGGTCCACCTTTTTCTAGTTTGGAGTAAGACCTAAAATTGCTTCTCTTGGATAAGAATGCTTTCTAAAATGTAAGAAAACAAGTTAATGACCCAAAACTCAAAGCATGAGTGGTGGCTCTTGTTAAAGTGTTAATGCATAATTGCACTTCATTAAAGAACACAAAATACATTACAAAATACTGTAATGTATTTGAAGATGAGCATGCATTGGCGTTTGTTGTGTCTAGAG
>SNQJ01S0061761.1:13726-27572 GCA_010110895.2 Picea sitchensis | reverse complement strand
TGGACAAGATCAAATTACTGAAAGTGATTTTTTTTTAATTGAAAGATTTTTTGCCTAAAAAAAATTGATCCCTCTTAACTCATAATATGTATAAAGACTCATAATATGTATCAAGTTAAAATGAATTTAAACTAATCATAATTTAATCAAATTAACATTATTAAACATAATAATGTATTGACATTAAATTGTACTCAATCAATATGGTATATGGTGTGAGGGTTTTCGCCTTCAATACCGTCACCTATATATCTGTGCATATTAATTTTTTTTTCAAATCGATGGAAAAGGCGTCTGCCAGCTCGTGAAGGATATTTATAATGTAGAAGCCTTTCTTTGTACATTTGAAAGAGTCGATATTTCAAAGAGAGTGTCACTATTTATATGAGATGTTTTACTTAAAAACCGAGACATAGTGAACAATGATAGATTTAAAAAAAAAAACATCTATTTAAATTCAACCTTGTTAAATCATTTATCTAAATTCAGTAGTTTAAACTTTTACTTTTTGGTTATTCTTTGATGTTATTTTTAGGAGATATTTGTACGTGAAAAATTGTTAGATCCACAAATTTGAATGGTTATTTATCTATAATTTAATTGTTTCAGGGATTTTTCAGCATGCTGATTCCATTTCTACATTCAAAAATAAATTTTAAACAACAAAAAATAATAATTTCATACAAATTTATATCCCAAAAATACAAAACATAGAACACTTAAACATTTCTTATCTTCACATACACTCCTTTTCCATATTTCTAATTTCATAGTAATTTGTTTGAATTTATATAAATATGATAGGCACTTTATATATGCATTCCTGTCTTGTAAGAAAATGTTTGTTTAATGTTGTAAGTATTAATATAGATGGAATAAAAGAGATCTACAGATCAGTTAAGTATGAATTCAATTAACCAATAAATAATGTCATCTTTTTGTTATAATATAAGGCAACAATTTTTTTTAAAATAAATGGTAGACCACTTATTATTTATTCTATAAAATAAATAGTCAATAAAATTGAAAAGAAATGTGTTAAATAAAAAATATGTTTATATAGGTCTCATCTTAACATTAACTTCAAAAATTAAAATGTTGTATGTTAAATTATTTATGAAAAATATAATAATTATGTAAAATAAAAATAAAATTAATGAATTTTTTCTTATACCAACTAAGCTTAGATCATCACACATAATTAATAAACTTAATAGTTACAAATCTTAACATATTACTATAAATGAAGAGCTTTTATACTTAAATAGAAAGATAAGTTCAAATAATCATCCACTGACATTACTTTAGTTTTATACAATATTCATTTAACTTTGGTATTTTATTTTATTAATATTCATAGTGAGTTAGTTTATTTTGTAATTATTAATTTTTTTTTCACTATGTTTGAATATATATATATATATATATATATATATATAATCACTAATTTCAAATTGAAGTTATGAGTTTTTACTCGATATTTTCTAAAATCTATTTTGATGAACCGAGATATATACAAGGAAATGGAAAAAGTATGGATTATTCAAATTAATAATAAACTAAAAAAAATTAATAATGAAGAAAGATATGAATGACTGGTTTGTGATCATTTTTGACACGATGATAGCCACGGTGATGAGTGGTTAAGCTCTGAATTTTCATTCACTATGCATGCATCCAACCCCAATTTTCATTTAGAATGGGTGCATCCAACTCTAATTTGCATTTAGAATGGGTGCATCGAACTCCACCTGCTTCATGGTACACAACCATGGAACTTTGTTCATGGATGATCTACCAGGAAGTGATATGCACAACCATCTATATATTAAGAGATAAGAGGTTGAGAAAGAATAATCAGAGATAACAAAGATTATGTAGTGGAATGGTGATAACTGATTAATTTTGTTACACATTTCTTTACATGATTGTTAAAAAAATATTATGAAAAAATAATTGCGCTTCACTTGTATTTATTCCACACACATGAATTTAATGAGCTTAATGAATAGATATCTTAGCTATCTAAGATTAAAACTCCAAACTTAGTTCATCTACTTTTGAAAAAAATAACATTATGTGCATGTTCGATAATTAAAACTCGAAACTTAGGTATAACATAAGATTGAAAAATCACATTCAGTTAGAGACGAAAACACATGGAATTTGTCATCCAATCAGATGTGTGATAAAATTAATTTAAATATTATGAAAACAAATTATTTTACTAAACAAATGTAAACATTAGATAGCAACAAAAATATTTGTATTCAAATATAAACTAATGGATGATGAACGATGAATCCAATGGTATAATCTTGGCCTTCTAGAGCTACTCATAAAATGTTTACATGTAGATTTAATGGAGGGAAGAGAATTGATAAATATGTATTAATTTTTGTTATATAATTAATGAATACGTTAATATATTTTAAACTTTTTATTAAATTTGATATAAATTTTATTTAAATGATAAAAAAAATTATGTGTTTTTATAATCATGATTTATGTTTTTAAAATTTTGAAAAAATAATAAATAAACTTTATCCTAATTTATTATAAAAAAAAATCCATATAAAACCATATTTTAACAAAATATTTAAAACTATGAATTAAGGATTCAAAACATTAATTTATAAATTAATATTTTTGTTTGACACATAAATACGGAGTTCATTAATCTATAAATTAATATTTTTGTTTGAGATAAATACAAATGGCCTATGTATATTGTAGTTAAAGTGTGATTCAACAAGAATATGTGATATAATGTGATATATCACATATTATTTAAGTGGTTTTCTTCAACATTTTTATTAACTATCATAAATCCATCTTAAATCTAGATCTATTAAGTATCAAGAGGGATGGAATTCATTATTGTGTGTGTGTATAAATTGAGCCTACTTTATTTTTATATTTTTAAATGTAATGTTAACTAATCTAGCTTCACCCTAAGGTGACAAAATTTCCAAAGAAAAAGAAGACGAGGATATGGTAGCAATAGTAAAAGAAGAATTAAATAATAAATCACAAATTGATACAACTTACCTCATAGAAGCAAATAGGTGGAAAAATAATTGGTCACAAAGATATGTTGATCCACGTCAAAGTAAGTTGTAAGTTGTAATGACCATACATATAGCATACTTAGTAAATCTCCGATTTTAAAAGGGTCAGGAATATTTATAAATGAAGACCTCATTCCCGAAGACCAAGATGAATTAAGTAAGGAAGTTCAAAAGGTAAAAAAAGCTAGGAAAGAAGGAAAATGAGCCATAATTAGAAATCAAAAAGCTATTGTTAGGGATACTAATAAATAGGAATTTGGGACATCCGAGATCCCTTTTTGGAACAATCGTGGATTTCCGTGGTGCAAATGTCCTATGATAAGTTGAATCCCGAGTGATATTGATATCATTTGTCTAGTTGAAAATTGGGAGCATGAGGAGTCTAAGGTCCCTAACATAGAAGGATTTTTCTTGTGGTTGACATGGAACAAAAGTTTCACTGTACAGGGATAGGAGGCATATCTTGTTATATTAGAAGGAACATTTCCCCTCACATTTAACTTAATAAGATTGACCATCTCAATCAATACATTTGGATGGAAATTTCAGACACCAATGCTAAGAAGATGTATATAGCAATTTGTTATTTTGCACCTATTAATTCTACTTTTTATAAGAAAAACAATCTAGACAACAATTTTCCCTACAATAATTTAGAACAATATATTTATAATTTGAAAAATGAAGATAATATCCTCTTGCTAGGAGACTTTAATGCTAGGACTACAACTAAAAAATATACCCTTTTAAGTACTGATTCCAACCATAATCCTTTATGGCTAGATGAGGATCTTGTTTTATATAATAGCTACAAAATAACCTCTGAAAACCTAATTGAGAATTTGTTTGGTACCGAGTTGGTCAAGCTCTACAAATATCAAGACTTAATAATTTACAATGGTGTAATGAAGTGGCCAAAATCCAACTAGATGACTTGTATTCATGGGCTAGGTAGTAGTGTTGTAGATTATGTGATATCTGATATCCCTGTTTCCAACCAAATAACAACTTTTGACCTTTTAAATGACCATGAACCCGAATCTCATCATAAACCTTTAACCTTAACTCTAATCGTTTCCATGCACAAGAGAATCAGTGAAGAGAATTATGATAATCAAAGGAAATTTCACTTTGACAAAATTAAAGTTGATATTTTATTAAAGGATTGAAATAGTAAATTAAATCTCCTAACTTATAAGGACAACATTCAAGAACTCTATCATAATTTTACAACTACCCTTTCCACTTCTATTAACAAGTTCTATTTTGAGTTGTTGTGTAAAAAGAATAATAGAACGCACAACCCTTGGTATGATAAAGAATGTAAAATTTCTAGGAAATCCATTAGGGATTCTTATAACGAGTCCTTAAAACTCGATAATATCAATACATACAAATCCCTAATTAAAAGGAAAAAAAAAGTACTATATCAATAAAAAGAAAGAGCATATTTCAAAACTATATAAGATGGATCCTAAGAAGTTCTGGAGCCAAATTCTAAACCACAATACTAAATAAAATAATATTATTCCTTTAAGGTACTGAAACTTGTACCTTAAAATTCTTTATGAGTTCCCTAATTCCATGGACACCATTCTTATTATCCTTATAGAGGATGAAGTTTTTTCTTTAGATGACATAGAGTTTGGGGTTAAGTGGCTTGTAAATGGGAAAGGTAAGGACATTGAAGGCTACCAAGCTAAAAAGTTTAAAATCGGAGGGCCTATCCTTATCCCTCACATACACAAGATCTTCAATTTAGCAGTCAAACATGGCTTCCCTAACCCCTGGACGCAAAGCCTCATTGTTGCTATTTTTAAAAATCGGGATATAAACATTCCCTCTAATTATAGGACCATTATGATTAGATTTATTTTATCCAAGCTTTACAGAATTATTTTGGAAAAGAAGATTAGCCTTTGGCTAGAAAGTTACGGTAAAAGAGCTAAATTCTAGGTTAGATTTATGAGATATCATTCAAATGTGGACCATCTTGTTACTTTTAGGATCATTGCAGAGGAATTCCACAATACTAAAACCAATATGTTTTTTTGATTTGTTGACTTTAGAATTTTTTTTGACATGGTTCCTAGGAAAAACCTTTGGAATAGGTTGGAAGAGATAAAAGTGTCTCTCGAGTTGAGGGTTGTTGAAATAAGGATGTATGAGAATGTTATTTATAATTTTAAAAACAACAACGGTTGGTTGAAAGAGATTAACTGCAATATTAGAGTCAAACAAGGTTGTCCCTTGTCCCCTACCCTTTTGGCATATACATTGACAAGTTAGAAGATTGCTTGGAAAAAAGAGGTTGTGTTGGCCCTATTCTCACTGTTATATTTATCAATATTCTTCTTTATGACGATGATATCGTTCTTATGGAAAGGAGTCCCCATGATATTGAAAACCAACAAAGAATCCTCAAGGAATTTTTCTCCAATATGGGTATGACTTTTAATACTGATAAGACTAAGGTCATGATTATTAAATCCAATAAGATCACTTATGATACCTGCATATGTAACAAAAACAACTTGGAGGAAGTGACTTCATACAAATATCTTGGAATTGATATTCATTACAAGCTCAAATGGAATTATAACATTGAGAAAAGGATTATTGGGGGATGTAAAGCTTATTATGGGCTTGAAAACAATTGTAAATCAATTTATCTTTAGAGTTGGGATAAGAAAAAACTCCTATTTAAGACTCTTGTTACACTTGTTATTCTTTATGGATGTGAAGTCCGGGGTTGCAATATCTCTCGTGAATCTTGAAGAAAGATAGTGAAAATATAAAGGAATTTTATAACCTATAATCTCAAAATTAAAGGAAATACACCCTATCCCATCCTCCTATTAGAAACAAGCTTCTCCCCCATTGAGAGAATGACTATGACTAGATACCTAATGTATAAGAACAAGTTAAACAACATGGAAGACAAGAGGCTTCCTAAAATTGCTTCAAAATCGATTCGTAACCACCATTGAATCAAGCGAGGATGGCATAAAGATGCCCGGTCTTGGCTAAATTATTGGGAAATCATGGAAGACACCATTTTTCTGAATAAAGATATTATTAAAAATATCACCAAATCAAAATTTAAGGAGAAAATGTGGTGTGATAAAGAGTTAGAGGAAAAAAAAATTAAGGTATTATAAGGATGTAATCAGTCGTAATATAGAAGATCAAAATTATCTATCTGTTTTGACAAGTGTAAAGAAAAAATAAGCATTGTTAAGATAAGAACAAATTCTCACGAGCTCCATAATGAAACTGGGCATTGGTCAATTCCTAAAAGGTCACGGGATGAAAGAGTGTGTCACCTTTGTGACACTAAGAAGGTTGAAGATGAAAATCTCTTTCCCTTAGATTGTCCAACCTATACCTATTAAATCAACAAATCTATAGTGATCTTGAAAATCTTCTCTTAATACTTTTCGAGCACATAAACAAAATTCTAAAGAATTTTAAGCAATCACTTACGCTATTAAGGTCCCATAAACCAATTTAATCTTACTGGAGATTAATCATCATCATAATCATATTGTTCAAATATTTTCATTTAATATATTGATTAATATATATTTTTTTTAAATCATAACAATAGTTTGATAGAATTAAAATTAAGATTAAATTAAAAATTAAAAACATATTATTTCTTAAAAAACATATTATTAATTGTTTTTTTTAAATCAAAACTTTATTTATTTATATGATTTAATAAGTAAATTATGAAAAAGTAATTTACATATTGAAAAAAATAATTTAAAAATATCGAAGATAAGAAAATAATAAAAAAATCTAAATTAAACCACACAAAGTTACTCATTAACCCAACTAAAAACAAAGGAAATAAAAAAAAAAAAAATCTTGCAGTTTGTTAGGATTTTACATTTTATTTGCAAAATGTTATTGACTCTATTATAAATAAAAATGAATTAACTTGTGATTCGAGTATATATAAAAATGGCTTAATTTGTGATTATATTATAAATAAAAATGACAAATAAAAATGGCTTAACTTGTGATCACATTATAAATAAAAATGACTTTGACTTGTGGCTTATGAGAATGTATACGATTATGTTTAAATGTAGTTTTGAGTTTGTGGGTAAATGCATTTTGTTCAAAGATTGTATTATTATGAATTTTATTCCAAATGGTGTTGATTTAGTGTTCACTTTATTATAAATGAAGTGTATATTATTGGTAATTTAAAAGAGTTTATGATTATTTTTAAATACAATTTTTAAAAAAGACTTTTAATTTTAATAAAGATATTAAGAAAATGTAGTTTGATTTTCTATTGTTATTAATTAAGATGTAGTAGTCTAAATGTTTTATAAATTGATTCTTTTTGGATTGCTTAAATAATGGGAAGGGAAACCTATATTTTTTTCCTAAAATTTAGTATAAATTTTATGGATTGATGGAATTGCATATATAAGATGTTGATATTCCACAATTAAATTTCACTAGGAGTATTCAAGGGTGATGAATTCGTTTTTACATTAAAAACAACAATTTGATCAATCAAAATTACAATTTTGACAAATATTTCCTAGTCGAATTCTAATCGTATAATTTTTAACCTTCATTAAGGAAATATAAAATGTCCTTTATAAAATCATGCACTATGAATAAATACTACATTCTTTTAGGGACATTTTTTCTTTGATTTCTAAATTGAGGTCTATCTCTGCACTCTAGGTCTATGTCTACACTAGAGCATTCACTAACATAGGAAAGTTAAGATATGGCCAATTAAATTAATTTCATTCAAAAGGCATACTATTTAATGCAATATTGGAGTAATTCCTCTAGCATTTAATAACCCTATCCTCTTGTCACTCTACCTCTCTCATCGCCATCCTAATTGTTTGAGCCTCTTGGACATGGATATGGGAGGGGGTTTCCCTCCCCCTCCATCTGTTGACGTGACCACTTTCCAAGCACTAATTACTTCCCTTGGCAAGTTGTCCCATAAAGTTGTGCCATCAGGATTTTCCAAAAGGTTGAATCAGATCCTTGAGGTCAAGATTCCATCCTCAATTCCTTAGCTCAATTCCTTGGATCTTATGGAAAATGGTATCATTGACAATTTATGATCCTTTATCCCTTTCCAAAAGCAATGGATCTTTAGATACAAAAAAACTAGATGTAAATGATCAAAGGTAAGATCACATACTACTTTTGTGGGTGAGGATTTTATGCATTTCTACTTGAGATGAAAGAAGACATAATTCTTATGTTCCCAAATGGGCCATACTTCATGATACTAGGAGGAATGTATTTAAATATATGGAAAATAGATTTTGACCTTGAAGCACAGATATTACATCTATAGTTTTAGTTTGGGTTTGACTACCTCACCCACCACTACATTTTTGGAAAAATGAATCTTTGAAGTCCCTTATAAATACTTTGGGTAAATATATTGATAAATATGAACCCAATTCATTGTATGTGCAATAATATGTGTCAAATTGGATCTAGAAAAAGGAATTCCTAAAGCAATAACCCCATCGTTGGACAACTAGACTCATCTCGAAAAACTAGACTATGAAAATATATATTTTAAATGTAAATCATGCCATGAATATGTCTATTTCTCCAAAGATAAAAAAAAATGCATCTACTAGGAAAACATCTTTGGAAAAATATGAACAATGGTAGTTGGATAATAAGAAATTTTGAAACAATCATGTAGCCCCCTCTATAGCCAATACTTAGAAATGAAATTCATCTCCCTCCTTGAACCGCTATGTATTCCTTTTACATCTAGAGGAAGATTCTTCAGTAACAACTTCAATCCCTTCTTAGATTTTTTATTTCCCTCCTGCTCCTCCTCATCCTCCTCCTCTGCCTCTCACCCCATAAGTTTTTGTGCTTCCAATCTACACAAACTCACAGGTGGAAACTTTCCTTACCCATAAGTTTGATTTGACACCTAAAAGTATCAAAGATTCACATGTAGAAATAGATTTAGTTCCATAAAATTCATCCATGTAGCCAAGTGGATTACTCACAAGGATTAAGGAATAACAACAAGAGGATGAAGAAGACCCTAAATAATAATGTCTTCTAAATAAATTAGGGAGGAAAACAATCAAGGAAATAGGAAAGAAACAATCAACAAGGAGAAAAGATTACGATCCAGGAATCATTTGGAAGTCCACTAGTATCTGAACCCATGTTTTTTTCCATTAAAACACCCTGAAAGAATGTGCCAACGGAGATACAATTCATGTTAAGTTTTTATCTATTATTAGGTTTCTTTTCAATTTACTAGATGGCCATAACATAAGTAGGATCACTGAGATAAACACAATCAAAAGGTACACAACATTTATCCTGGGAAACCCTCATGGGGGAGAAAAACAAACAAAAACTTCCTTAATATAAATAACCAATAAAATGCCAAGACAATAAACCAAAACACTAGAGAATATCCAACAATGAGAAATGTGCCTCTCTCTTCCTTCTTCTCCCAACTATAGCTACCAAAATTGTGCACTTGATGAGCAAATGAGTGAGTAATAAAATGAGGCGTTGGATTCATTTATTTATACAAACTGGCAGGTGCTAGAAAGGTGTCTCTTCACTAGGCAGGGCTGATTTGTCTTCTTAGTGGTTAAAATGACTTTAATTAGGCCTAGGGGGCAACTTCTTAATTTACATAATACAATTAGAGTTTGACCAATCCGCAAAGGGGGATTTGGTTAATTAGAATGCCCGTCATGATCAATCCACAAAAGGAGATTGATCTATTTAATAATGGATCAATAATAAATAAAATACTCTTTGTAGTTACAATATTTCAACACTCTCCCTTAACAAGAAGGGTATTCTGTAACAACCTAATATTTCTAAACATCATTTATATTCATAAACATATTATTTCTTAACTGAGACAATAACATCATAGCATAATATTTTTTTTGTTTATAACAGAAACCTCAGTAACTTAGATTTATCAATAAATACTGATTTCATGGCAGAAAGAAATAATTACATAACTTGACAAAGTACCTGGATCTGATGCTAATTTCTGTTGCCCTGCTGCCTTGCTGCCTTGCTGCCTTGCTACACAGTCCATTCCTTCCACAGACACAGAAAATAACTGCCCAAAACTAATGTCCACCCTGCCAACTAGGAAATCGACCTAGCTCCAGGATATCTACGGATATCCTGGCCCCCGTGCCCAAAACCTCTCGCAACTCGGTGCCTCCCTGATCAATATGTTATAACCAGTAAGTCTCGTGTCTCTCTCTGAGCACATATATCACAGTAAAGCTCTCGGATCTCTGCAGATGGCAAAACAACAGTTACCCGCATCCATTCCCTCCTCCTGCCGAATGGTGCGCACATCCCCCTCTTCCCTTCCCTTATTCCTCCCTGCCAACTCACGCATTCACTCCTCAACCACCCCCGCCCTCCGTCCTTCGTTCCTCATTAACATTTTTATCCTCTCAGGATTTTTGGGCTTCTCGCCCTGCATACACCACCCTTTGCAGCATACGCAATCCCTGTTATCTCATTTTTTTATTTATCTCTTAAATTTATGTCACAATTCATTAAATGAAATCTTCAGTTTGATTTTTTCTTAATTAATCACACTTATTTTCTTTAACTAATTGTTTCTATGTAATATTTAATCATTTATTTAATTAGGGTCGTTACATACACCCACCCTTCAAGAAACTTCGTCTCGAAGTTAAGGAATCTGGTTTTATAAGGGAAAAAGGGCATGGTTCATACATTCACAGCAAGTAACTGACAATGTAGTAAGTAAATCAAGAAGTCCATACATACTAATGTATATGTACAAGAAATGCATGTGCAGCTAGTACATGCAATTCTCGTGCATGTACTAATAATCAAACTGTCATTCTTTAATAATTATGTATGCATTCAATCCAATCAGCAAGACTAGTCTTTTATAAAAGACAACAATCATCAATTGTAAAAAAAATTCTTTATTAACAATTATCCGGTTCAATAATTCATTTTAAACAACTGTGGTTCAGTTACATCATAATGAATATTCATATATATACACACATTTTTTTTTAACAACTCCCACCACATGACAGATCCCCATAAAGTGTCAACTATCTACTCATCCTTCCTTCCTAACCTACTTCCAACTCCATTCCTATCCGTCCTCCGCTAGACTATCTTGGAGCGTCAGCTATACTGACCTAACTACAAATAGAACTCGTAAGTGGAAGTGTCGCTCACTCGACCAAGCTTCCCTAGCAGGCAACTGACAGTCATCATCACACGACCTGGGGAGCGTGAACTAGCACCGTTCTCCCATGACTTCAGGTTTCAGAGGATACATGGTGGGAAACACCTCCACCCCTCCTAGCAGAACCAGGGTCAACACCCTACAATGGAACACATAGGGGCACCGTGTTGCTAGAGGTTTTGTCATCGTTTATTCGGTTTTGGGCAGTGTTAGTACCAAAATCATGCAATAGTCCAGATCCATATATCATAGCGGTGCATCGGATCAAAATAATTTCCATATACATTATTCATACCATAATGTTTCACCGCTAGTGGTCAATATCCCCTCTCATCATCATTATCACTTGGCTATTTCATAGCCCATAACCTGCCAATTGAAATTGCGGCACAAACCTCATACCTTTCCATGCATTATCATCGTATAATTGCATACTTTCATCATCTCAATTCCGGTATCCCTGCACCAATACATTAACATCAAAGTTTTCTGATTTGAAGTAGATTTCACAATATCCTATAATTTTATACTTTTACATATTCACAAATTATCATTTACCAAAGGAAAAGATTTCTTGGTATCCATACTCCATTCTAATGGTATTTAAACATTCAACAATTTCTCTTTCTCGCAATATGCCTCATTATATACATCATCATCAATAGCATTTTATCATTCACAAAATTTTCATTCACATAATAGATCTCATTACGTACATCATCATCAATAACATCTAAGCATTCATAAAATTTACATTCTCTCATAGTAGATCGCATTTCATGCATCATAATCAATAACATCTAAATATTCATAAAGTTCATAGTTTTATAGTTTAAGTGTATCCTTAATGGTTTCCTTTATTGTTGGAAAAAAATGCGCCAGGCCTTAGGTAATCTTGGTCGTCTAAGTCAAAATGTGGTGTTACCTACACCCCTCCTAGCAGAACCGTTTCATAGGGGTGGTCAAAATAGTAATGGATAGTCCTGGCCAGAAGTAGATGTCGGTGTCTTCCCAAGTAGCGAGATCGGGACTATACTTGTCTGGATAGCGGTCTGCCAAGCCGGTTTTGGTTTGTTGGACTCTCACGGTCAAATTATGCGTAATGGATTGAGCGATGAGGGTTCCCGCATATGATACTTGCAATTCCTTCGAATTTAGTTTATATGATTCATCGGCAACATAATATTAAGCAGGATACATGAAATACATTATGAGTTTTATGCAAGTGGGGAATGGCGATGCGAGGCGATGGTAGCGGGTCCAACTTTCTCTTGGACAATAAATGGACCTATAAACCGAGATGACAACTTTTTCCCCTTCCCAAAACATATGGTACTCTTATTAGGCGATCTGAATGAAAGCCTAGTCTCCACTTCATAACTTGATTAGATCAGGGGTGTGCATCCGCATAACTTTTTTTGCCTATCACGTGCTTCCTTTAGTGCCTACGTAGATTTGAATCACTTGCTCCTCCATTTCTTGAATCAATTACGGCCCAACTATTACTCGGTCTTATAACCTTTCCCAACTCAATGGTGATTACGCATGGCCTCAGGTACAAAGCTTGAAGTTGGCATTCCAATGGAACTATGATAGCTGTTATTGTGGGCAAATCTACCAAAGGTAGGTATTTCTCCAGATTAGTAAGCAAACTCTACCAAAGGTAGGTACTTCTCCCACTGGGTTTGATTATCCATTACATACATCCTAAGCATGTCCTCCATGACTTGATTTACTCTCTCAATTTGCCCATCTGTTTCAGGATGATAAGCTGTGCTTAAGTTCAACTGAGTTCCCAATGCTGACTGTAAACTTGTCCAAAATCTAGATGTGAATCTGGAGTCCCTATCTGAAATAATCTTCTTTGGTATCCCATGCAAACGGATAACTTCGCTTATGAATACTCACGTCACATATGTAACATCATAAGTGTCTTTAACTGGAATAAAATGAGCACTCTTGGTTAACTTGTCCACTATCACAAGAATGGGATTGTGTTTATGAGATGTGAGCGTCAATCCTACAACAAAATCCATAGAGATAACTTCCCACTTGGACATAGGGACATCATGTGGTTGTAGGAGGCCTGCCGGGTGATGATGGTCATCTTTCACCTGTTGACACTCTAGGAATTTGGCGACGAAATGGACTACATCGCGCTTCATGCCTGCCCAAAAGAAGAGCTTCTTCATATCTGCGTACATTTTCTTCACTCCCGGATGTGCACAATAAAGTGATCTATGGGCTTCCTTCAGTATGATGTTTCGAATATCCCCAATCTCAGGGATGTACATCCTTCCTTGATATCTTAACAATCCGTCTGTTTCCAGATTATATCCTTCATACTTTGGGTCTACCTGCCTCCCGCTCTGGAGGTTTGAAGTAACCTATAAATACCAACTGTCTCCTAGTAGTTGTGTCAACACCTGTTCCCTCAGACTGACCTTTAAGGTCACCAATGAGAAGATACGTGGTCTCCTACTCAAGGCATCTGCGACCACATTTTCCTTTCCCTTTA
>SNQJ01S0061760.1:59083-80412 GCA_010110895.2 Picea sitchensis | reverse complement strand
GGAGGATGTCATATCACCGTCACCTTAATAAGACACCTTTTTCTATTTAGGAGTGGCACCTCAGGGGAGACGTCCCTGGTGACCTGGGAGTTTGAGAAGGCTAAGGTTAGAGTATCAAGAAAGTCCCACCCCTCTCACAGGTCACTCTGTTTAAAAGTTGCAAAGGTTTTAATGAGATGAAGCAAAGTAATATCTAAGTGTACCTTCCCAGAACAAGACAACAAGAAAAATACTATTTGCAAGTATCATATGATGTTAGTGCTTCACAAAACCGTAGAATTTTGATAAAAAGAACAAGCTGATATAAAAGCTGAAGCAACAGAAGTATTTATGACAACAATGTATATATATCAATAGCTTCACAATTATGCCTCAATAAAGCTTCAAAAAAGACCATAAATGATAACATAAACTTTACAAAGTGATAGCAATTGTCAGAAGCAATGATGGCAATGTATAATCAACTTTAAAACTTTCTTTTAAGATGAATTTGTTGTTGTTATAGATGGTTGTAGCATTATTTTGAAACAACAACAAATCAGTTAGTAGGTTAGTCTAATCTAAAGTTAGAAAGAGTTAGTAAAGGTCTTAAGGTAGATGGTTTAAGAGATGTTTTAGTCAATCAATCACTTGTAAGGTATGAACTAGTGCCTTTTGGGGTAAATGGAGTCAATGTTGCAGCGAAAATTCTTAGAGGGAAAAAACAAACGATAATAGATGAGCTAAAGGAAAAGGTAATGTGATTGAGGTGATAGTAACTTAATGCCTCAATATCTAAAACCCTAGAAGGAAAAAATGCTAGGAAGTAGGTAACCCTAGGCGCTAGCGATTTCCTTCTTCTTTAGATCGAAATTGAAATAAATGTATGAAACTTAATGAAGCAATGATACTATAGTGCTACTAAGGTAGGGCTCTAGTATATCCTTCAAGGGAGGTGTTATGTAGAAAAATCAAGTAGGTGATATAAAGAAAAGGACAATAAAGAAGGATTTCACACTAGCGATTTCATAATATTAGAAATGAACAAGTAAATGCACCAAAACCATTCAAAATAAAGAAGGATTGTGTATTTATACTTACTTCATCAAGAATAATCTAGCCACAAACCCTAATTGAAGACTTTCCACCATGAAAATGCAAAAATACACCAAAAGAGGCCTCCTCCAAGAGTTACACACCACTTAATTTTAGCCAATAAGCCTTAAAAGAGGTTGAATTTCAGACCTCACACTTGTGTGACTTGTGTGAGTGAAATATGATTAAAAAATGAGAGTCTTAACTCTCTATTTATACAATATGAACGACCTTTAATTACATTTTACGTCAAAAAGGGCTGACATGTCCAATTTACATCAAAAATCCAGTTTTACATAAAATTAACAATTCAAAACCCTAATTTGGCTTTACGGATGATGTCATGCCCCTCCAAGGGTGATGTTAGGCCCCATCATGGAACGCTGGGCCTCAAAAGTGAGACATTATGTAATGAGCCCAAGCCATTATGCCAGGAACATCACGGTTTTGGGTGTCTTTTTAAAACTTTTATTGCTTGTGGTATTTTGTCAAACACTTTGCTTGCAATTTCGCTTAGGGTTTTACTTATGTGTTTATATGTGTGTTTGCAGCAATAGACAAGAAGATACAATCATGGAACATAGCTCAAACATATGCAATATGATAGACAAGCCAAAACATATCAAATCTGCTTTTATTCATGAAATAGAAGAACCTACTACAATGAAGATGCTAATCTGGAATGCTCAACAGATGGCTAAGAAGATAGACAATAGAAGATAGGAGCTGCTACAAAATGCTCCAATCGAAGATGCCACAATCCTCCAAAGGCCAAATATCCAATGAAGATCAAGACAAGAATAGATCTGGCCGTATGAAGTGCCAAGCCCTAATTGAATGATGCCACATCCTGCTAGAACGCTGAAGCTCCTCAACAATTCAGCCCTGCTGCCAATGATGTCCATTCACCCCAAGAAATATGCCAAACAATAGATCGGGTGATGGCAAGAACAACCCAGGTGCACGAATCTCCAAGATCCCTCTCAAACCCTATGGATCCGAACCTCCTCCAATGTATGATGCCTGAAACCCTAATAATTTGGCCTCTCTCCTAGAGACCTCCAATAGCTCCACCAACCCACTAGAATGATAGATCAAGGCATGGAAATGAAAACCCAAGTGTTCAACTAGGAAAAATACTTGCTAGATCCTTAGATCTAGCTATCCTCCAAGATGTGGTGCGCCCTCCTCTTGGGAAATCATCCCACTCTCAATACCACTAAATCCACCACCAAAACACCTCCGGAGTCCACCAAGAATAATGCTATGACACCTGCAAAGGAAACCCATTACCTGGAATTCCCAAAATCACTTCTCCTCAGCTAGGATGAATCCTCCCTCAATGGATGGTGCACCCCTCTTGCTGGAAACCTTAACTGGTGCGCCCTCTCTCTCTTTGCCCCTGCAACTGATGTAGAATCCTCCTGCCACTAAGTAGATCTGGAACTAGAATGGTGTGGGAGAGTATTGCATATCCAAGACCAAGATTGGGTCAATATAGGTGGAATATTTCACCACCGAATTGTCCTCTAGGGTTTGTTAAGTCGAAACCCTCAAAACCCCCATTGTTGGGCTCACTAGCTAAAAGGCAAATATCAAAAGATGATCATACATGAATGAATGAGTAGAGGCCCTTGCCTTTCCTTTATACCTTTTTCTCACTTTGTCCCTCCAAAGTGACTTTCATTTTATTAATATTTAATTAATTAATTAAATCACTTTAATTAATTAATTAACCTTTTTACCTCTGAAAAACACCTTATCTCTCATTGTGGCTTCCCTGGCCACTGAAAGTCACTTCTCACCATCCCATCTTGTATTTTTTATTCTCTCAATTCCAATGAGCTATGACACTGAGAGGTTCCTCCAAGTAATGTGCCCAAAATGACCTCTTCGATGAATTCAATTAACTTATAGCTCAAAATAGTCAAAAACATGGAAATCATCGGAATGCAACGAAACCAAATCCAGCCTGTGAGGAATGGTTCATAATGATGGAATGTGATGAGAAATGCAAGATGGACCCCAAAATGCCTCTCAATAACCCCTGTACTCGCTATAACATCCATCTGGCTACTCTGGTCATCATAAACATTTGCACTGTGATGATGTCCCAAAGTGGGGACATTACAGTCCTCCCTGCTAGAAAATTGCTTGTCCTCAAGCAATAACCAAATCCCCTTAAATAAAATGCCAGGATCCTATGTCCACCTATTGGATATACAGTAGAACCCATCCAAGGATGAACACTCATACTCTCTGCCCCCTGGGTCCCATATCAAGTCATGAACTGTTAGCCCCTGTGAAGCATAACCCTGGAATATACCAACTCTGGAAGTCTCGTGCATATGACACATGGCCTTATCTCATAATGAATCCACTCTCTAAGTCTCTACCAATATCCATACGGCCTCCATCAACTGCACATGTTGATGCGAGAATGAGGTGCTGCAAGACCTCCGTGAGACACCCGCAAGTGATGCACTCCTCTCAACACTGAAGCTCAATGGAAAGTTATAACAACTTCCCCTTGCCAAGGTCCACTCGCCTCTGTCAGTCAGTGAAATTCCCAATTCTCCAATCCTTGGGTCCCATGCTAACCTCTGTCGAATATCACCCTGCTGGCCCTGCACTACTCACAGATACTCTCTCCCCGAGGGTATGAAAATCATCCATGGAAATTCCCTCATCTGAACTACCATGTGCCACTGACGCTTTCCAGCAGTAATTTGCCATCAATGCAAGCATGTCGTCGTTGCACTTGGTGGCTTCCATGATCATAGCCTCACTGACTCTCAACTTTGCTGCTAAGTGGTGTGGCTCTTGATCATGGTCATGTTGAGGTGCCAGCTCATATCCCTCACTGCTACTGTTAGTCCTTCTAGTGTCAACTCTGGAGTCCCCAAAAAAACTCTCTGCACAAGATAACGTGTTGAACTGCCCACTGTCTACTGCAATTTTGGTTCCTCTTGTTTTCCACTACACCCCATCAGTAGGTGCTATCTACCTCTGAATCACACTGTATCCTGTATGAGCAGCAATATCCTCCTATGCACTCACCCTGCTACTATCATCTGCACCTGGATCCCATGTAGATGTATCCAGACACTTTCTATGGTCATCCTGATTGCTAAAGAGTGCATCCTCATCAATTTCAGTCGATCCTGGAAGTGAGTGTCCCATCAACCTGTCAACATCCACAATCTGCTCAACTAATGGAGTCTCCAAAAACTATGACTCAATCTCCTCTGGCTGATCTGTCTGTGTAAGGTCCCCTATCTATACTCCCTGCATCTCCTCCTGGATTGGTGGATCTACATGTCTGGGGTGTGCGTCCCTCACACAAGGCTCATAAATCCTTTCTTCCATGCCACTGACCTCCTCATGTGACGTGGCTATCAGGGGTGTCTGGAAGGATGACATATGTGTCATGACCATCATAGGAAGCTCATCGTCTCCGGGTGCTAACACGTGTGACTCCTCACTAGTGCCACCACTCTATTGAGGTGTAAGGTCATCAATGGTATGTGATATGTCTTCTAAGACACTAGTGCTATCGTCTTGTCCATCCAACTGCCTATCCACTACACAAGGGCCATCCTCCTCCTCAAGCATGCTAGTAGCATCATCCTCTATACAAGAGTCACTATCACTAGCCTCCATGCAAGAGTCACTATCATCATCAGACTGTCCCAAATCATCATCTATCGCTCCATCCTCACACATCTCATCATCACTATCATGGTGTGCCTCAATAATGCGCTCATGATCCTTACCATTGCACCTATGATCTGGTTCCCACGACCCCTTGCAACTGTAGCAAGGTTGCGTGCTCCTACTGGGCGTGGGGTTTCTCTGTTCTTCCATCCATCTGGCTGTTTCTTTTTTAATTTTTATCTACTATGATGATCCCATATAAGATATCATCTTCGCTCCAACTAGGCTTTCTATAGGCTACATACTGAGGAAAGGTTATTAGAGCCCTATTTTCCTCGCTAAGGCCGGAATAGATTATCTCCAAGCATGCCATCTCAAAGGATATCTTATCCATTTCTTTCCAACTATCCATTTATCCCTATGAAAGATCCCTCAAGTTGGCAGGATTTAAGCTCTGATACCACTGTAATGATCCCAAGCCATTATGCCAGGATTATCACGATTTTGGGTGTCTTTTTAAAACTTTTATTGGTTGTGGTATTTTGTCAAACACTTTGCTTACAATTACGCTTAGGGTTTTATTGATGTGTTTATATGTATGTTTGCAGCAATAGACAAGAAGATACAATCATGGAACATACCCCAACCCTATGCAATATGATATACAAGCCAAAACATCTCAAATCTGCTTTTATTCATGAAATAGAAGAACCTGCTACAATGAAGATGCTGATCTGGAATGCTCAACAGATGGATAAGAAGATAGACAATAGAAGATAGGGGATGCTACAAAATGCTCCAATCGAAGATGCCACAAGCCTCCAAACGCCAAATATCCAATGAAGATCAAGACAAGAATAGATCTGTCCATATGAAGTGCCAAGCCCTAACTGAATGATGCCATGTCCTGCTGGAAAGTTGAAGCTCCGCAACAATTCAGTCTTGCTGCCAACGGTGCCCAATCACCCCAAGAAATATGACAAACAATAGATTGGGTGATGGAAAGAACAACCTAGGTGCCCGAATGTCCAAGACCCCTCTCAAACCCTATGGATCCGAACGTCCTCCAATGTATGGTGCGCCCCCCCTGGATGCCTGAAACCCTAATAATTTGGCCTCTCTCCTAGAGGCCTCCAACAACTCCACCAACCCACTATAATGATAGATCGGGGCATGGAATGAAAACCCAAGTGCTCAACTAGGAAAAATAATTGCTAGATCCTTAGATCTAGCTATCCTCCAAGATGTGGTGCACCCTCCTCTTGGGAAATCGTCCCACTCTCAATACCACTGAATCCACCACCAAAACACCTCTGGAGTCCACCAAGAATAATTCTATAAAACCTGCAAAGGAAAACCAATACCTGGAATTCCCAAAATCACTTCTCCTCAGCAAGGACAAATCCTCCCTCAATGGATGGTGCACCCCTCTTGCCGGAAACCCTAACTAGTGCGCCCTCTCTCTCTCTCTTTGCCCCTGCAATTGATGTAGAATCCTCCTCCCACTGAGTAGATATGGAACTAGAATGGTGTGGGAGAGTATTGCATCTCCAAGACCAAACTTGGGACAAGGTAGGTGGAATCTTTCACCACTGAATCGTCCTCTAGGGTTTGTTAAGTCAAAACCCTCAAAACCCCCAATGTTGGGCTCACTAGCTAAAAGTCAGATATCAAAAGATGAGCATACATGAATGAATGAGTAGAGGCCCTTGCCTTTCCTTTATATTTTTTTCTCACCTTGTCCCTCCAAAGTGACTTTCATTTTATTAATAATTAATTAATTAATTAAATCACTTTAATTAATTAAATAACCTTTTTACCTCTGAAAAACACCTTATCTCTCCTTGTGGCTTCCCTGGCCACTGAAAGTCACTTATCACCATCCCATCCTGTAGTGTTTCTTCTCTCGATTCCAATGAACTATTACACTGAGAGGTTCCTCCAAGTAATGTGCCCAAAATGACCTCTTCAGTGAATTCAATTAACTTATAGCTCAAAATAGTCAAAATCATGGAAATTGTCGGAATGCAATGAAACCAAAGCCAACTTGTGCGGAATGGTTCATAATGATGGAATATGATGAGAAATGCAATCTGGACCCCACAATGCCTCTCAATAACCCATGTACTCGCTATAACATCCATCTGACTACTCTGGTCATCATAAACCTCTGCACTGTGATGATGTCCCAAAGTGGGGACATTACACGTTAGGCCTCAAAAGGCCTCAAAAAATACCATGCATTCCAACCAATCCGTCCTCATGCCAAAACCCTAACTGGATGACGTCAGGGGCCTTCAACGTCATGGTGGAAGGGAAAGAGCCCCATAGGTCCAGGCCTGCCAAATTGTCTTTGGTGGAACGTCCTCCTTTTTATCTAGTGCAAGCCTCTGGTATCCCTCTGCCCCTGGCTGGGGTCACAACATCCATCTAGTGGGATTTTAGCTCCATGGAGGTCCGAATTAATTATCTCCCCATATGTACCTGTCCGTTGAGAATGGTCCTGCAACAACAACAAGTACGCCCTCCATGGGCTCATAAGTCGAAGAGATCATAACAATGTTAATCACATCTAATAATCAAGTTACCCAAACATGTGCATCAAACCTCCCTTTACCCAGACAAATGTTCAAAGACGTTATGCTATTTAACAAACTAGGTTTGGGGAGGGTCTCAAGTGTGGGGTGTTTCCCAGATGAATACCAATCTAGGTCATGTAATATCATGAGATGGTGTAGTGGATGTTTGGGCAAGGGGTGTAGTGATAATAGGGAAATGTGGGTCTTACTTGTTGGTGCCTCTGTAGAGGGTGAGTTGTACCGTGTCATGGATGCCATTATTTCCTAACCCATTCAATGCCTTTTACTCTTTATCTTATTGCTTTTTATTTTCAAGTGAATAGTTGGAGGACACTGTCCTAGAGTGGCGACCAATGGTGACAACGTTACCCACAATCATTTCATGGAGATGAGAAGAATGGCTCGTGATGAGACCCCCTTTCTCCTTGCTATGCCACCAAGAGTAACTACCCTGGTTTGGTGACCAGATGGATGGAAGTGCCATACCTCTACATGCCCATGGACCTGTTGAGCACTCAACACACTTGTTATCTCTCCAGGAGTCCTTCTCACGTTGTATCTTGAAGGAGACTGGTAACTTAAAGTGTGATTGATTTTGTGTTTATGTTTGGATCAAATGGGATAACTGACCTACTGGATTGTTATCAAGACAGTCGAATGTATATAACCTGATGAGACAATGCTTTCAAGAATTAATAAAAAGATAAATAGCTTAACTGTGGATGAATAAGGCTATACTTATTAACCAGAACACACGTGTGATGGGTCAAATAAGACAGTACATATTTCTTATTAAATCATGGTTTATGAATTGATTAAGTGAGATAACAGACACTAACAATTAAGATAAAAATATACTTATTAACCAGAACACACGTGTGATGGGTCAAATAAGACAGTACATATTTCTTATTAAATCATGGTTTATGAATTGATTAAGTGAGATAACAGACACTAACAATTAAGATAAAAATAGATCAATAATAATCATCAAAGTATAATCATCAAAGTATAGGAAAAGAAAAGAAATGGCAATCTGACATCAACAATGAAAGGAACTTATGATATGTATTATATATATGAAAAGTCTAGTACAATAGCAACATGGTCCAATATCCAGAATCGAACCCCTCACTTCATCTGAAGTTCTAAGCTTTATAGCCTTTACAAAATATTTCCAGATCCTAGAAAATTGGATCAAATATACTAAAGATAGAAAATCAAAACAGTTTTCAATAAACTAGGAATAGATCCTATTTTATAAGTCAAAATCTTATCCTAATGATCTTCATGGTCTTCGACAGCTGCACAAGATCTGATAAGCTGATGGATGAGATTGAAATTGCCACTACAGGTAATTTTTAGCCAAAAATAGACAAGAAGCTTGATCTTTTCCACCTTGCTGGCACCTCAAAAACTGGAACAGAGCATTGAAACATATCCTTTTAATTATAACTTTCACTCAGAAACCATCTTCATTGAAACATATCCTTTTAATTATAACTTTCACTCAGAAACCATCCTCGTGCCCTTTAGAATGATAAAACTTGGATTTGTGAAAAAAGAATAGCGTTTTGTCCTTCCTTGTGCTTTCGGTGGCTAAAGAGCCAAAATTCTAACCTGTAAGCCACCGAAAGCTCTACTTTCAGTGGCTAAAGACAGCTGTGAAAGCCTGCCTAAGCCACCGAAGGCTCTACTTTCAGTGGCTAAAGACAACTGTGAAAGCTACCTAAGCCACCGAAAGCTCTGTTTTGAAACTAGTCTTTAAAATTGCAAAACTGCATTTTCTCCCAGCTTCCTGATTTTACCTTTCAAGCAGAAAACAGAACATGAGCAAGTTATGAAAGCCCAGCTACTACTGTAGAATACTTGGTCTGGAGTTCTGGCTTTCACTTTGTTTCAGTGTTTATGATCACCTCTTCACACAAGATTCAACAACATCTTGAATTGCCCGACTGTTTGCAGTTCCATTGATTTCAAACATAGCTTCATTTGATCCAAAGCTACGGATACATGATATTACTGTAGTTACTCCATCTAGTGCATCTCCCATGCAGCTAGGTTGAATGTCACAAATATTCAATTTAAATTCTGCTATTTCCTCAACATCACAACTAAGCTCCTCTGCCAAAACCTGCAATAGTAGAACTTGTTAGACAGAACCTCAAACCCCAAACCCAAACCCAAATGACTTTGTTTTTGTGTCACGCATATGTCCAACACCAAAACCACAACTGCTGTAATAGGAGTTTCTAATCTCGAAATTGCGTCTAGTTCTTCTTTTGCCAGTATTAGTTTTGTATGCCCAGAGTCTGGCTCTACAATGGTTCCTCAAAAGTATTTGCCCCCATGAAATACGTTCAGCACACATAACTTTCATATTCCTCTGATCTAATACTTTCCATAACCTCATTGAGTGAGCTTTCAAAAGATATCAGAGTGAAAATGCCCAGGATTGTAAATACTCTCCTTTGTATGCCATCGAGAAATTACTTTCTTACCAAACAGAAAACGCGAAGCACATGTTGTCGATATCACAACAGAGCGCAGATTTTGATAAAACTTGTCAAGCACAATCGATGACAACTGCTACAAGGCAATGGATTCAAAACACCTGTGCATTTTGTTAGGTATACAAATGCTCATATAGTTTATTTGATGAGATATGTGAGTAGAATGAGTTTTTGGGCTTTAAGTTGGGCTTGGTATGTTGCGTGGCTTGATTTGAAGTTTGACTTGGTGTGCTACTCTGGAACTTGGCTTATACACATGGAGTTAGGCATATGTTGACTGATTTGGTTGATATGATAGATTAGGCTCACTAAATCACACACCTTTTGGTAAAACACAATCATATATATATATATTTTTAAATTCTAAAGAGACATCAAACTAGGGTTTAGGCAATGTAACAATTATTGTGCTTTTTGTAATGCAGGTTGAAGACAGAGTAACAAGACTCTCGAGTAAACAAGATCAATAGGAGATTTGTCAAGGTTGATTGGGAATTTGGAGATGTAGACATTTGCCAAAAATTTTAGAAATGAGCGTATGGAGAAAAAAATCTAAAAATACTAGTGTATTTTTTATCGCTGACAACATCCTAAAAAGCCTATGTCAATTTTTCACTTTTTGGGTACCACTTGATCTTTGCAATGTTTGAATTCAATTTCCTTTGGATAAATGTTTTGTCTTTGCTTGTTCTTTTGACTCTCATCAGCTATTCAGGTTTGTCTAACTTTTTGAAACCCCATGAATTAAAGAGGCTTGACACTTAAATAAGGAATCAAAAGCCAAAACACTTCACCCGACATGCTCAAGATTTGACATCGGAAGGAATTAAGAGGTAGAAAGAATCAATCGGAAAACCTCAGTCGTTGAACGCAGATCCTCACCGATATCGGCGAAAGGAAGTTTTGTTTCACGACAAGTATCACTTACGAACATCGTCGATAGCCGATCCCCTTCGACATCGATAAAAGGCGAAGGAAGTAAACGTTTAAGAAGAAAGAAACAATATCACCGATGGTCGATACCCGATGCGCTTGTCGGAATCGGGGAAGACCGAGTCGCGATGAACATTCTGACCACGGTAAAGAGTTTTCCCCGATCACCGATTCCCGAAGCATTTCGACATCGGGCGTTTTTAAGGAAGCTACTCCGAAGAAAAACACGTGATAGGTTTATTCTCGATTGCCAACCCCCAATACCTTTTCGGCATTGGCGAACCCAGGTTTATTTTTAGAACGCATAGAAAGTCCTGACTCTGACTAATACACATGAATTAAGTCACCGATCTTCAATGCCACTTGTCTTTTCAAGATTGGAGAAACCGTACGGTCAATATTAACCCCGAGTCATTCTTGGTTTCCTAGGTCCAAGTCACACCTCCGAGTTAGTTTTTCCACGTCAGCATCGGACGATGAAATCGATCAGCATCAGAGGTTTTTCACAGAAGGATGTTAACGAAAATGTTCATGGCGCATCCCCATTCCCCGATCCGCCCATTGATAAAGCAACACGATGGGACGTTTTAACGCTAGATACGATTAGATTCAGAGCATTTAAGGGAATAATTAATTCCAAATCCTGCATTAGTTGTTTTTGCATGTACGAATCAAAACGACTGTTTTAAATTATCGATAGACCACATCACCCTTCGCGCCTTCGCTGTCAACCCACGATGCATTCAATTTGCAGAGATTCGGTGGCATATTTGTTTGAATTCCACTCATCACTCGAATTAAATGGTTGATATGACATGGTAAGTTCTTCCCCGGTTTAAATTCTCTTGAGCCACTGTAAACGAAACCATTCTGCATGCAAAGGAGTTTCAGAGCATCCGGAGAAGAGAAACGAGCAGTTTGAAAGCTGTAGAGATCTCGTGAGTGTCAAATACCCAATTTTAGCAAGCTTTACAGGTATGTACCAATTTGTGGATTTTTCATACTCACACTTCATATAGATATTTTATCCATTGTTGCTCTGTACGCAGTCCCTAAAATATTTATTTAGATTGTAGGAACAATGCCTCCAAGAAAGCCGACCACTAGGAGATTGCCGAGAGTGCCAAAGCTAAAATAACCAGAGGTAGGAGAAGGGTCCTCTCCAGGGGTAGTAAAACAATTGGAATACACTCTGAGGCGAGAACCAATCATTAACACATATACAAAGAAGGTTTTAATTCAACTGTCGGCCTTTAGAGACACAAAGGAAAATATAGGGAACAAGACGACACTCCCACATTGGGGAGAACTCTTCAAAAACATCAGCCGATAGGAATTCCCAGAGTACATCCCACAAAGTGAACCAGATGTGAGAGCGCTTGATGACCAGGTATTCCCGAATATCCGATGGTCATACCTACACATGGTAGCAAGCAAAACCCCTATGTTTCCCTATATAGAACTTATACAGTGGCTCATCGACCACACAGACACACATAAGTGTTTAATCAACGACGATAGTGGTGGGTGTGTCGGGGTTTTCCTTCTGGTGGAGGTCCAGAAGTATTACAAGATTAGAGACCCAGAGGAGCGACTGAACACTAATTTTGTCGCAAAATTCTACGATAGCCACGACACCAACCGGGTGATGGCCTCATGGTGGAGAGAAGATAAAAAATACACCAACCGGATCTCCGACTGGTACCAGAATGCCAACTTAAGAGAGCCATACATCTACCTAATGGCTCTCATCTGCCGGTTGTATGGGGAGAAATATTGCTCTATATTTTTAGAGGCATGGATGCCTCTAGCTTACACAGTGGCCATTTCTGGGAGTTATTTCAATTGGGGAGCCATCATTTCGAAGCAGTTGAGCATTTGCATACAACAGTCTCAGACGTCGAAAGAAGGAGAGACTCCAACCTTCTACATGGCTTTGTATTTACTGGATGTCATGTGTGCCAGAAATGTCTTTGCCGGCATGAACCTGAGCTGGCACGTTGCAGAACTCTCGGTCCATGTATATTTCAACATCTTATGGGAGAACAGGTAAAAAAAATCCTACTCCCTTATCTGTGATGAATTCATCGCATGTATTTACTTTATTCTTTTCAAGAAATAATGCCCGAGACTATTATCTGCAGCCAAAAAGATGATATCAAAGGTCGGCCACTAGCATCTCGACAAGCATGATACCTACATCAGAGTGTTCGTGGCCACCAGAGCACCTCGTCTCCTGCCTGTGCATGTCCCTGACCGGCTTGTAGTGGGGGAGATATGATACCAGACCATCCTGCAAGGTTACAATGCCACTCTGGTCAAGGACAAGAAAAGGGCGTTCATACCTTATGGTTTCCATGTAGGCTTCTACATGGTGAAAGACACTGCTCAGGCCAAGCAAGAAGGACTGAGCCAATTGGAGTTCAGATTCCAGACTGGTTGATTCCGCAAACATGACCCAAAGGATCTGGTCTTGAAACATGCCTTGCAAGTGTTACTAGTCATACACCCACGACAAGTTTGAAGATGAAGTCTTCACAAAAGATTCCCAGGACTAGGATGAAGTGGTGGCAAGGATGGCCAACCCAAAAATGACCAGGTTTAAAGCCATGTGCCTGGATGAACAGGAAACAATCCTAGAACAATCGACTCAAGGGGCCCTCAGGGCCAGAGAAGAAATGATAGCGGTCGAAGTAGCAGAAGCCCCCCTGGTAGCCCTGGTGCAAGATATAGGTTTCTCCATGACTCAAGATGCATGGGAAAGGGGGTTACTCATGATAGAACAGGTGCAATGGATAATTGATCAACTACAAGATGACCCAGACCTCATAGGTATGACAAGGATCCTTGCCAACAACCCATATGAAAGCCAGATAGGCCCAAGCGGCCCTGAATTTATAGACATTGATGAAATTACCGGTTAGACAACCCTAAATTCACAACACCACCAGCTGGATCGTCGACAGGTGTTTTGACTCAACCAGAGATAGTCAGAACATCAGGGAGAGAAAGTGCACCAAACCCCCTAAATGAATTAATAAAAATCTATGATGATGATGAGAGCCCGGAAGTATCCCTCGTGACCCCTATATATATCGAAGAGGAAAAGGAGACATATAAGGATTCTTCCCCAGTTACCAATGCTCAAATTCAGGTTCTTCCACATAATGAATAGGAAATCAAAAGTATCTTAGACACTGAGATGCCCAATGCACCGGAGACCCAAGAGGACAGTCTGAAGGACAAACTAGAGTCGGGCGAACAAAAGGAAGAAGCTACACAGCAGGAAATCAACGTCTCAATGACCGATGATCAAGTAAGTACCGAGCCTACCCCCGATGCCTCAATTTCAATTGGTACTCAACTCCCCGATGAGAGACAAATAGAATTTGGGCCTTTAGAACACGGGGAGGAAGTTCAAGAACCCAGTCTTGAACAAGTATATACCATCGAAAGTCTGGGGAATATGCTCACCTGGGGAGATCAACAAATCCCTGAACCCGTGGACGAAGTAGTCGACATACATGCCATCGCTTATGACAGGAAAATAAAATATATCATCTAGAGAACCACCAAGAAGAGGAGGATCACTTTGGATCACTCCATCCTCATCACCACGGAGAAAAATATGATAAATATATAGCACGCCAAAACATCCAAACTTATCGGCGCAGGGATGGCAATCACATATACCACCCTGGACATAGAAAAAAGGGATGAAGAGGAGTTGGCTGCTGCTTTAAAAGAATTGGAACATTTGTGCCACTTGGTTAAATATTACCAGGACACCACACAGGCCATGGTGTACCTAAGGAGCGAATTCAAGGAGTCCTACAACAAGTTTACAGATGAACGACACATATTAACTGCAAGGCTAGCCGAGCTACAAGAAGAAACCCTCATGGCATTGGCCACATGCAAAGATATGGATAGGTGGTACAAGAAAGCGCAACAAGATGTGGAAAGAATCGAATACATCAGCGCGGTGCAAAAGGGTAGAGACACCAAAGAGCATAACATCTGGGTACTAAGGGAAATCAACATCAACCGCATAAGGAAATCGACCAAGTATTGGGTTAAAATGTCTCAGGAAACTCATCGAGAAATCCAAGAGAAATGGGCCAAATGTGAGAAAAGATGGATTAAGATCAACTGGGTGATGAAAGACATTGGACTCCCATAGTTTGGCACACCCGATGATTGTCGACTTGCGCTACATAGTGAAATCACATGCCGAGAAATACTCATCATGGGCCGAAGAAATAGCAAAGGTGACAGACACGGTGCCAGGTCAGGTGCGACAATTTATGGAGCACCCGATCAAACCTTGGGCATGTTGCAACAATTAAGTGCCAGTATAGTCAAGTATTGGGCACACGTGGTAGAGATAAGAGAGATTCACTCGGCCTCAATGGAACAACATAGATTCCCATATTCCAACACCTGCGAGGATCTGTTCATCAAGTGGTCAGAATACGAGAAGATTCACCTACTTAAGTGATATCCTGATATGACTCTTAGAAAGAGTGATAGAAGAAGGCGCCATCTGGTGACTTTTGTTTTACTTAGTTGCACTTTAATATTTATTTTTAATTAATAGTATGTTATAAATAGGAGGATCGACCTATTAGCAAGAGGTTGATGGTTGTTGTAAAGACCCTCATTTTTTGTTTGTTAAGAACTATTTCAGAGCTGCCTTTAATTGAGAAGTCCTTTTTGGGACCAGAGACAAGTTTGTGTTTTTCATCAAATGTGTGTATGATTGTATGTGGAGGAGAATTATTTCTTATTTCATCTCATGAATGGATGTTGTAACGAGTAATAGCTACTAAATCTGTTGATAAGTTATCTGATTCAATGTTTTACAGTTCTTGTCTTTATTGATGAAAATAAAATCATTGTGTGTTATTATGTGATTGATGATTAGATTTAAGTGACTTATTTTACCTGCCATTGTTTATCGCATGCATGTTTTCTTCTAATAAATTGTGTCCGAGTCAGTATTTGGAATACCCGCACGGTTAACGTATTAGTACTAGGCCCATGGTAGACGATCACTGTCTGCATGCTAGATGAAAGGGTTATCACAAGCTTAGCCTCTTCTCCGGTAGTTAAGTTTGTTTTCACTTTGTCACTTAGTTGATGTATACCGTATTTTTCTTATATCAGTCCCACCTAAGAGAAAACACAAAAAGAGAACTTCTGAATTGAAGGATAAATCCTTAACAAGAAAACGTAGATCCCATCGATTATTTTGGCCGAATCGCAAGATCTGGAGAACCATTCCACTATTAAACGTTGCAGAGTCTAATTGGTCCTTGGTGGTGGGTTTGGTTCCTGTTGTTGAGTCAAAGGGATTTAGGACCCCTTAACAAAACTGACGCTAGAAGGAGGGCCGAAGAATGAATGGTTGAATACATATTTCACATAATATTTCAGACAACCTGTAGATTAAAAAACATCACACATGCATGGATAGTCATTCCCAAGACAACCCACACAAACTGAGTACTCTCGAAACAAGTAACTCACCTCAGCACGGGGAATAACGCTTGTTCCCTGATATACCTTACACTCTTCCCCACAAGGAATTGAATCAATTCAGAATAATTAGAAGAGCATACGCTTGACAGATCGATGCACTGCCTTTAGCTCCCTTACTTCATCGAAGAAGACAAATAAGCAGACCAGTGGTCGAATCCCCAGACCATGTTTTCGTACACACAGTAAAAGAACTAATATATTTCTCCCTCACAGAAATCGAACATCCTCTTAATCTAATCTCCTAAACACTGACTGGTAACTTATCCAAGCCCGACGAGTTTTCGGAAGAAGAAGGGTTTAACTTAGGATATGAAGACATGGAAGATAACCATGACCATGATGAAGAAAGGGGAAACCCACCTCAGAATAATCAACCTTGGTTGGCCAAATATTCTTTGGCCATCTCCAGATGGGTACATAACCTTCCCTGACACCCAGAGAAGTTACTTCCTAAATTTGACCCTGAAACCTCAGGATTTCGTGAAGACCATATCAAGAAATTCATACTAGCTATCAAACTTATGAATGTCCAACATGAAGATGTAGTTTGCAGTAATTTCCCCTGCACTTTCGAGAATTTAGCCTCCACGTGGTATTTTAACTTACCCGTAGGATCCATAACTAGTTGGAGGAAGTTTCAAAATGACTTTCTAGGTAAATTTGCAGAAGAAACCACTACAGGAGATTTGATAGCTGAGTTGTTTGCCGCCACCATGAGTTCGAAGGAAAGGTTCAAAGAATTTAATCATAGATTCACCACCATCTTAAACAAATTCCAGCCTGAGGTTAAACCTACTCAGGAGTTGCAAATCGAAGTATACACTAATTCTCTCCCAGCTTCTATTTCCATGTTTGTGAAGAGAGCTTCCCTAGCTGAGAATTTTGAGGAAGCCAAAATGATAGAGTTCCAAATGAAGGGATGTAAAGAAGGCTAGGTTTCCTTAGTTAAGAAATAAGTTCAACGTTCTCCCAGGAGAGGGCTATTTTTGACTAGACCCCCAAGGAAACAAACAGAACAAACTCCTGAAAAGGGAAGTGGGGACATAAAGGACCTATAACGCATGGTCAAAAAACTATCAAACGAAATCATAGATACAAAGAGAAGTGCAGGGGAGGGAAACCAAGGCCAGAGGCCCTATAATCCTTTCTTTAAAAGGAATCTACCGTTAAAAGCAATTGAACCTCCCCCAACCAACCTAAACATCGATCTGGGAGATGTAGCATATGATTCTTTCTAGACTTATCACCAAGAGAATCACTCTGAAGGAGACTTCCCTCAATGGTTGCATGCCATGAATTTGATGGCCAACCGGTTTCTAGATGAATTCTCCCTGACCAAACAATCAAGTGGCTCTAGTATGAATGTTTCTGATCAGGAAGAAATTGTTCCACCAAAAGAAACAACCATGTTGATATGGGATCCTGACCTATCTATGCCTTCCAATGACTTGTTTGAGGTTCAAGAACCACCCGCAGAAGTCTTGACTGTGCAAACATGAATTAGGGGTCAACCCGTCTCAAATGACCTTACTACGACCCAAATTTTGGGAGGAAGATCAACTCCCGATCACCCGAGAGCATATTTTTCTCCTCGAAGAAACCCTATAAACATCCATACACGAGAATCACCCAAACTAGATTACAACATAGTAGAATATTTGAAGAAGTTGAAGGCTAATATATCAGTTATGGACATATGTGGAATCCCTCAATGAAAAGATTTTATGTTACAAGCTTTGAAGTCGTTATAAAATCCTACAACAAGCACTAACCAAGGGGGAAGTCTAACTCCCATAGACCCAAGGAATAAACTAATGGTGAACGCTTGCTCTGAAGATAAGAATGGAAAACCTTTTGTCCCACCGTTCCTTTTAACGTTTGAAGTCTTCAACAGAAACCTCCATAATTGTTTGGTCGATTTAGGAGCATCTTGTAATGTTATTCCCTTTTCTATTTGCAAAAAAATAAACGATGTTTCTCTTAGAAGCGATAAACATGTAATACAACTAGACAAAACCCAGGTGAAGGTTATGGGAGAACTCAAAGATGTGATGATCAGAATAGCGACTCACCGTAAATTTGTGCAAGTAATTGACATTATCGTAGTAGATATCTCAAAATCCTATGGATTGTTATTAAGTTGAGATTGGTCCGAGAAGTTAAACAGATACTTTAGTACAGACTGGGCGCATCTTTGGCTACCATTAAAGGGACACACAAATATGATCAAAATTGATAGGGAAAGATATCTAAAACATATTGTCACTGAATTAGAAACCCTAAATGAAACCTCATCGACATATTTCCCTCTCTTTTCTAATGTCCCTCTTACTCAAAACTCTGAAATTATTTTTCGAGAGGAATTTCCAACGACGACGGAGGAAACCTTTTTTTGCCAAGAACCTGTGTTAGAAATCATAGAACAAACAAGAGGAAAAGAGGAAGCTGATAGATTTTTCCCACAAGTTTGGACCTTATAATTTGATGGCTCTAAATCACAAGAAGGGTCTGGGGCAGGGTGCATCCTCATTGATCCGAAAGGTAAACGACATTTCTTGTCTAGTACACTAGAGTTTGAATGTACAAACAACACCACCGAGTATGAATCTCTAGTACAGAGGCTAAAGAAATCTATAGACTTAAACGTCAAATAATTGAAGGTTTTTCGGAGACTCTGAAATTATCGTTAGACAAGTAAGGAACACTATACATTGCAATTCTCTGCACCTAAATAACTACCCATAGGAAAAGCACAAGCTAATAGAACATTTTGAAGCT
Organism: Picea sitchensis; assembly: GCA_010110895.2. Lineage (NCBI taxonomy): Eukaryota > Viridiplantae > Streptophyta > Pinopsida > Pinales > Pinaceae > Picea > Picea sitchensis. Next base: position 61,334 of record SNQJ01S0061760.1, on the reverse strand, counting down.
TTCAACATTACATCGATTCCTAGAGCAAAGAACATTCTTGTTGATTCCCTGTCCACCATTGCTTCAAGGCTATCACCTCTAGAAGATTATGAAGCCGCTCGGTTTACTGTGGAATTTCTCTACAAACCATCGGTGCCCAACAATATTTCTAATTGGAAGGTTTTTGAAGGAGATGAACAGATTATAAACTTTCTGACCAATTAGGACAATTTTAAAGACTTTGCTATTGACGATGAAATATTCTAGGAACAATCAACAATAACCAACCCTCATACAGATCAACCAATTGACAAATCGAAGTCTCACATGATACCGAAGGGGATAGCTAATTTAGAAAACCTTTTTGACCTAAAAGAAAGATTTAAGGGGTCAAAAAATGCGAAGACTAACAGTTCCTGTCCCATGCATGAAACTATAAATCTTGGAACTCTAGAAAACCCCAAAAACATAAACCTTGGCAAGACAATATCAAAAGAGGAAAGGAAGGCCTATCTCAAACTTTTCAGACAATATCAAGATGTCTTTGTGTGGTCCTACCGAGATCTGAAAACTTATAATACCCATATCATTCAACACACTATCCCTTTAAAGCCTGAAGTAAAACCCTTCCAATAGAAGCTTCGAAAGTGCCACCCATCCCTGGAGCCCCTCATGTGTCAGAAATTAAATAAACCGTTAGATGCCAAAATTATCTTCTAGGTTAGACACTCTGCATGGGTAGCGAATTTGGTTCCGGTAAGAAAAAAATATGGGGAGATCCGCCTATGCGTATATTTTAGAAACCTCAATAGATATTTAGAAAAGGACAACTACCCATTCCCACCGATGGAGAAACTCTTGCAGACTATGTGTGGCTCTGAGATTTTCTCCTTGTTGGACAGTTTCTCAGGTTACAACCAGGTTCTAGTTTCAGAGAAAGATAGTTTAAAAACTACATTATGAACCAAGCGGGGAACTTTTGATTATAAATTCATGCCCTTTGGGTTAATCAATGTAGGAGAGACCTTCCAGAGGGATATGGACCTAGAATTTCGGGGACTGATCAACAAGTGTGTAGTAGTCTACTTGGATGACATGACTATGTATTCAAAGAACAAAGAAGATCACATCCAAAATTTAACCCAGATTTTCAAAAGGTGTAGGAAATAAGACATATCCTTAACCCTATGAAAACTATTTTCGGTGTCGAGGAAGGTAAGTTGTTAGGCCACATTATATCTCAAGTAGGCATCTGCATTGACCCATAAAGGATTAAGGCTATAGCTCAACTTCCATTACCTCACAACAAAAAAGCTATGTAATCGTTCTTCGGGAAAATCAATTTTGTGAGGAAATTCACCCTCGATTTCACAGAAACTATCAAATCATTACAAAAACTTATTTGTAAAGATGTTGAATTTAAGTGGGATGACGAGTAGAAGAAGTCCTTCAGCAATATTAAAACTGTAATATTTAGAGCCCCAGTGTTGCGAAGTCTCGATTTCGACAAATATTTCTTCCTCTATACTTTCACCTCCGACTAATCGTTAGCTGCAGTATTGACTCAAAAGGACGATGATAACAACAAGGCCCCGAAGTTGTTCATGAGCACTAATCTCCAGGGGGGCGAACTAAATTACCCTACTATAGATAAGCAAGCCTATGCGGTATACAAGGCAGTAAAAAACTTCAGATCTTACATCCTCAAGAACCACACCAAAGTAATCGTGCCTCACCCTGCAGTTCGATCCCTATTTACTCAATAAGAGATGGGGGAAAGAAGAGGAAATTGGATGGCAGTAGTCTAAGAATTTGATCTAGATATAAAACATGTTAAACTAGTTAAAGGACAAGGGTTATGCAAACTGGCAGCCGAATCTCATGACCAAGTAAATGAACACCCTATATGGGAGAATGAAATGGAATTATGGTGTGGTGAAGCTTCATACATCTCCCAGGGCAATATTGTTACACATCGAAATTACTCACTTCGATAGTGTCACAAGTTTCGTCATTACAAGTGTCGCAAGTGTCGCATTTTGCTCACAAGTGTCGCAAGTGTCAAAGAAAACATACTGCCATGATGCCTATGTCGTGCCTATAATGACATGAGAAGGACACTTGAAACACCTCAAACATTTGATTTGGAAGAATAGAAATGAGTCAATAGGCTTATGAACCTCTTGCCATCTGAAAGAACCACAAAAACTGAGTTTTTGGAGGAGAGCGCTCCCCTATACCTCTCTTAGGAGTGCTGGTGCCCCCCTATACA
>SNQJ01S0061760.1:38688-50928 GCA_010110895.2 Picea sitchensis | reverse complement strand
AGAAAACCTAAACCCTAGGGAAAGGAGAGCTCTCAGGTTAAAATCTGCACAATATCGCCTCATAAATTCGGTACTCTTCCGGGTTAATTATGATGGGGTACTTTGAAGATGTCTCCAATGTGAAGATGCAGACAAGGTTCTGAAGGAGCTCCATGATGGTCCTGTAGGAGACACCACCACTCATAAGATACTGATAGCTGGCTATTATTGGCCCACTTTGTTCAAGGATGCTCACACATACGCTAGAAACTGTAAAACTTGTCAAATAAGAGTTGGGAGGGAGAAGAGAGAAATGGTCCCACTCCAACCGGTGACCATTTCTAGGCCTTTTTAGCAATGGGGGTTAGATATCATAGGAGAAATTACAACAAGTTCTTCAAAAAAACATAAGTACATACTTACTTCCACCGATTATTTCAGGAAATGGGCAGAGGTCATCCCACTGACTCATGTAAACGAGAAGGTGGTAATCCAATTCATAGAACAAAAACTAATCACAAGGTTTGGTGTACCTTCTGTCCTTGTTTTTGATAATGCATCTTACTTTTATTCCACCCTATTAATAGAGTTTGCTCTAGACAAAGGAATCATAATTAGATACTCTGCAAACTATTATCCATAGGGAAATAGAGTGGCAGAATCAACTAAAAAGAACCTAGTAAGAATATTAAAGAAAATAGTTGCTGACAACCAGAGAAATTGGCATAATTCACTTCATAATGCTTTATGGGATGATAGAGTGACACCCAAGGAAGCTATAGGGAATTCCCCATACTTTTTTGTATACGGGTAGGAATACATTCTCCCGAACGGGCTTTATCTTCCATCTCTTCAACTCTCCCAAGATTCCATAGGGCAACCCTCATCAGTCATACAACAAAGAATTGACAACATGCTCATGCTAGAAGAAGAAAGGGAGAAAGATAAATCAAAGTTCATAGCCCACCAACAGATAATTAAAAGGTGGTTTGATAAGCATAAGGATAAAGAGAAGAATTTTGAAGTAGGAGACCTAGTACTAAAGTGGGACAGGGCAAATGAGCCTAAAGGAAAACATTCTAAGTTTCAGAATCTATGGCTCAGACCTTTCTAGGTGGCCGAGAAAATTGGGTTGGGAACATATCGACTACAAAATTTGAGGGGGGAGCTTGACACTCTCCCAGTAAATGGCCAAGCCGTAAAACAATATATATATATATTCTGTGTTTATTCTAGATACGTCGATTTATCTTTTGCATTTATACATTTTGTTTTATCTTTTGCGATTGTGCTTCTGAGATTTTGAAATATTGTGTTTAGCAAGACAATGGTTGACCTCAAATCAGGCAACATAGCAAACTATGTTCCTAACTCTTCGCTCACATACAAACACAAGAAACGTTGAGGAACATGTGGTTGTTTCAAACGATTCTTTATCTAGCCTGCGCAGATGAACAACTTTGGATAAATGCGGAAGTGTCTGACTAGTGGTCTAGTAAAACCTTAAGGGAATGATGGTAAGCTAGAAGGGACCACCTGCACCTCAGAGACAGAGCTAGTGATGTTTCACCTTAACCATCTCATTGTCCTCTCCCGCTTGCTCAAGGAATTCTGCCGAAATAAAATTCAACTATATCAAATGAGTGCACAATAGGAGAGGGTATGCAGATATCTGCGCTAGGGCTATGGACGCTCACTAGCAGTGGAACAAGGTCTGTGACGTTGGGGTGACTCCGTCCGAGCTATGGATGCTCGCTGGTAGCAGAGAAACACTGTAGAAAATGAATAAGGGTGACTAAAAGGCCTAGTGCCAGTGAATGATTTACTAGACTCTTGTCAAAACGGGGCGTGAGTCAAGGTTATAGGAAAAGAAGGCAAAATAAAGGTTGAAAAACCCACAGGCAGGCCCGAATGTATCAACCGGGGAATTTGAAATGCAAGGGTAAAAGGGGCTCTAATAAAACCCAGTTAAGTTCTTCACTAGCTTTTGCATGAGTCAAGTCTGAGGGAGGAACAAATATTCTGCTTTCTCCTAGTAAGTCGCCATTTCTTGAGCACTCAACACACCCTAAAAAGCCTATGTCAATTTTTCACTTTTTGGGTACCACTTGATCTTTGCACTGTCTGAATTCGATTTCCTTTTGAGAAATGTTTTGTCTTTCCTTGTTCTCTTGACTCTCATCATCTATTTAGGTTTGTCTAAATTTATGAAACCCAATGAATTAAAGAGGCTTAACACTTAAATATGGAATCAACAACCAAAACACTTCACCCGACACACTCAATATTCAACATCAAAAGGAATTAAGAGGTAGAAAGAATCACTCGAAAAACCTCAGTCGTTGAACACCGATCCTCATCGATATCAACGAAAGGAATTTTTGTTTCACTACAAGTATCACTTACAGACATCACCGATGGCCGATCCCCTTCGACATCGGTAAAAGGCGAAGGAAGTAAACGTTTAAGAAGAAAGAAACGATATCGTCGATAGTCGATACACGATGCTCTTGTCGGAATCAAAGAAGACTGAGTCACGATGAACATTCTAACCACGCTAAATAGTTTTCCCCGATCACCGATTCTTGAATCATTTCAGCATCGGGCATTTTCGAGGAATTTAATCCGAAGAAAAACACCCGATATGTTTATCCCCAATTGTCGACCCCGTATACCTTTTCGGCATCGGCAAACCTGAGTTTATTTTTAGAACACACAGAAAGTCCCGAATACGACTAATATGCTCGAATTAAGTCACCAGTCTTCAACGCCACGTGTCTTTGCCAGATTAGAGAAACCATATGGTCTAGATTAACCTCGAGTCATTCTTGGTTCCCTAGGTCCAAGTCACACCTCCGAGTAAGTTTTTCCAGTTCAGCATTGGATGATGAAATCGATCAGCGTTAGAGGTTTTTCGCAGAAGGATATTAACGAAAACGTTCATGGTGCATCCCCGATCCCTGATACGCCCACTGAGAAAGCGATACGATGGGACGTTTTAACGCTAGATACGATTAGATTCAGAGCATTCAAGGGACTAATTAATTCCAGATCCCACATTAGGTGTTGCTGCATGTGCGAATCAAAAGGGCCATTTTAAATTACCGATAAACCACATCACCCTCCGCACCTCCACTGTCAACCCATGATGAATTTAAGTTCAGAGATTCGACGGGAGATTTGTTTAAATTCCAATCATCATCCGAATTAAATGGTTGATACGACATTGTAATTTCTTCCCCGGTTTAAATTATCTTGAGCCATTGTAAACGAAACCATTCTGCATGAAAAGGTGTTTTAGAGCATTTGGAGAAGCGAAACGAGCAATTTGAAAGTTGCAGAGATCCTGTGAGTATCAAATAACCAGGTTTATCATGCTTTATAGGTATGTACCAGTCTGTGGATTTTTCATGCTCACACTTCATATAGATATTTTATCCCGTGTTTCTCTGTACGCAATCCCTAAAATATTGATTTCAATTACAGGAAGAATGCCTCCAAGAAATTCGACCACTAGGAGATCACCAAGGGCACTGAAGCTAAAAGAACCAGAGGTAGGAGAAGGGTCATCTCCAGGGGTAGAAAAACAATTGGAATACACTCTGAGGCTAGAACCAGTCATTAAGACATCTATAAAGAAGGTTTTCATTCAACCGCTGACCTTTGGAGACACAGAGTAAAATACAGGGACCAAGACGACACTCCCACATTGGGGAGAAATCTTCAAAAATATCAGCCGAGAGGAATTCCCAGAGTACATCCCACACAGTGACCCAGATGTGAGAGTGCTCGACGACGGGGTATTCCCAAATATCCGAAGGTCGTACCTTCACATGGTAGCAAGCAGAACCCCTATGTTTCCCTGTATAGAACATCTACAGTGGCTCATCGACCACACAGATGCACATAAGTTTTTATTCAACAATGACAGTGGTGGGTGTGTCAGGGTTTTCCTTCTGGTGGAGGTGCAAAAGTATTACAAGCTTAGAGACCTGGAGGAACAACTGAACACTGATTTCATCGCAAAATTCTACGAGCTCTATGACACCAGCCGAGTGATGGCCTCATGGTGGAGGGAAGATAAAAAAATACACCAATCAGACCTCCAGTTGGTACCAAACTGCCAACTTAAGAGAGCCATACATCTACCTAATGGCTCTCATCTGTTGGTTGTATGGAGAGAAATATTGCTCTAGATTTTCAGGGGCATGAATGCCTCTATCTTACACAATGGCCATTTCCAGGAGCGGCTTCAATTGGGGAGCCATCATTTCCAAGTAGTTGAGCATCTGCATACAACAGGCTCAGACACAAAAAGAAGGAGAGACTCCAGCCTTCTACATGGCTTCGTATTTACTAGATGTCATGTGTGCCAAAAACGTCTTTTTCAGCATGAACCTGAAATGGCACGTCACAGAGCTCCCGGTCCACATATATTTCAACATCTTATGGGTGAATAGGTACAAAAAATCCTACTCCCTTATTTGCAATGAATTCATCGCATGTATTTACTTTATTATTGTCAAGAAAGAATGCCTGAGACTATCAACTGCGGCCAAAAATATGATATCAAAGGTCGACCATTGGTACCTTGATGAGTGCGATACCTACATCAGAGTGTTCAGGGCCACCAGAGCACCTCATATTTTTCCCGCACATGTCCCTGAACGGCTTGTACTGGGGGAGATATGCTACCAGACCATCCTGTAAGGTTACAATGCCATTCTGGTCAGGGAAATGAAAAGGGAGTTCATACCTTATGGTTTCCATGTAGTATTCTATATGGTGAAAGACATCACTCAGTCCAAGCAAGAAGGACTGAGCCAATTGGAGTTCAGATTCCAGACCAGACAATTCCGAATAAATGACCCAAAGGGTCTGGTCTTTAAACATGCCTCACAAGTGTCATCCTGCTATCCATACGCCCATGAAAAGTTCGAAGATGAAGTCTTCACAGAAAATGCCCAGGACTGGGACGAAGTCATGGAAAGGATGGCCAACCCCAAAATGACCAGGTTCAAATCCATGAGCCTAGATGAACATGCAACGATCTTAGAACAATCGACTCAAGGGTCCCTTAGGGACAGAGAATAAATAATAGTGGTCGAAGCAACAGAAGCCTCCCTGGTAGCCCCGATGTAAGATAAAGGTTTCCCCATGAATCAGGACACATGGGAAAGTGGGTTACTCATGATAGAACATGCGCAATAGATAATTGATCAAATGCAAGATGACCTAGACCTCATAGGTATGACAAGGCTCACTGTCAATAGCCCAGATGAAATCTAGATAGGCCCAAGCAACCTTGAATTGATAGACGTTGATGAAATTACCAGGTTAGACGACCTTGAATTCACAATGCCACCGGCTGGATCACCCATAGGTGTTTCGACTCAACCAGATATAGTCGAAAGATCAGGGAGAGAAAGTGAACCAAACCCCCTCAGCGAATTAATAAAAATCTATGATGATGATGAGAGCCCAGAAGTATCCCTCGTGACCCTTGTGCATATCGAAGAGGAAAAGGAGCTAGAGAAGGATTCTTCCCCAGTTCCCAGCGCTCAAACTCAGGGTCTTCCATAGAATGAACAAGAAATCGAGAGTGTCTTAGAAACTAAGCTGCCCAATGCACCAGAGACCCAAGCGAACAGTCTGTAGGAAAGAATAGGGTCGGGCGAACAAACGGAAGAAGCTACACAGCGGGAAATCGACATCTCAATGACCGATGATCGAGTAAGTACCGAGCCTACCCTAATGCCTCAATTTCAATCGATATTGAACTCCCCGTTGACTGACAAATAGAAGTCGAGCCTTCAGAACACAGGGAGGAATTTCAAGAACCCAGTCTTGAACAAGTATATACCATTGGGATTCTAGGGAATACACTTACCTGGGGAGATCAACAAATCTCCAAACCCATGGATGAAGTATTCGACATACATGTCGTCTCTTATGACCAAAAAAGAAAATCTATCATCCAGGGAACCACCAAGAAGAGGAAGATCACTCTGGATTGCTCCATCCTCATCACCACGGAGGAAAATTTGATAAATACATAGCACGCCAAAACATCCAAACTTATCGGTGCAAGGATGAAAATCACATATGCCACCATGGATAGAGAAAAAATGGATGAAGAGGAGATGGATGCTACTTTAAAGGAATTGGAACATTTGTGCCACTTGGTGAAATATTACCAGGACACCACACAGGCTGCAGTGTACCTAAGAAGAGAATTCTAGGAGGCCTTCAACAAGTTTACAGATGAACGTCACCTATTCACTGCAAGGATAGTTTATCTATAAGAAGACACCCTCATGGCGCTGGCCACGTGCAAAGATATGGAATGGTGGTATGAGAAAGCGCAACAAGTCATGGAAAGAATCGACTATATCAGCATGGTGCAAAAGGTCCGAGACACCAAAGAGCACGACATATGGGTTCTAAGAGAAAGAAACATTGACCGCATAAGGAAATCATCCGAGTTTTGGGTTAAAATGTCTCGGGAAACTCATCGAGAAATCCAAGAGAAATGGACCAAATGTGAGAAAAGATGGATCAAGATCAACCAGGTGATGAAAGACATCGGACTCCCATAGTTTTGCACACCTGATGACTTTGTTGACTTGCACGACATAGTAAAATCGCACGTCGAGCAAGACTCGTCATGGTCCAAATAAATAGAAAAGGTGACAGACACGGTGCCAGGTCAGGTGTGACAGTTTATGGAGCACCCGATCAAATCTCGGGCTATGTTGCAACATTTAAGTGCCAGTATAGTCAAGTATCAGGCAAAAGTGGTAGAGATAAGAGATATTCACTCTGCCCCAATGGAACAACATATATTCCCATATGCCAACACCTGTGAGGATCTGTTCATCAAGTGGTCAGAGTACGAGAAGATTCACCCACTTAAGTGATATCCTAAGATGACTCTTAGAAAGACTCATAGAAGAAGGCACCATCTGGCGAGTTTTGTTTTACTTAGTTTCACTTTAAGAGTTATTTTTAGTTAATATTATGTTATAAATAGGAGGATCGACCTATTAGAAAGAGGTCAATGGTTGTTGTAAAGACCCTCATTTTTGGTTTGTTAAGAACTATTTCGGAGCTGCCTTTAATTGAGAAGTCCTTTTTGGGACCAGAGACAAGTTTGTGTTTTTCATCAAATGCATGTATGATTGGATGTAGAGGAGAATTATTTCTTATTTCATCTTATGAATGGATGATGTACAAGTAAGAGCTACTAAATCTATTGATAAGTTATATGATTCAATGTTTTACAGTTCTTGTCTTTAATGATGAAAATAAAATCATTGTGTGTTATTATGTGATTGATGATTAGAGTTAAGTGAATTATTTTACTTGCCATTGTTTATCGCATTCATGTTTTCTTCTGATAAATTGTGTCCCAGTCAGTATTTGAAATGCCCGCATGGTTAACGTATTAGTACTAGGCTCGTGATAGATGATCATTGTTTGCATGCTAGAGTGAAAGGGTTATCCCAAGCTCAGCCTCTTCTCCAGTAGTTAAGTTTGTTCCCACTTTGTCACTTAGTTGGTTTATACCGGATTTTTCTTATATCAGTCCCACCTAAGAGAAAACACAAAAAGAGAATGTCTGAACTAAAGGAGAAATCCTTCACGAGAAAACGTAAATCCCATCGATTATTTTGGCTAGATCGCAATATCTAGTAAACCATTCCAGTATTAAACGCTATAGATTCTAATTGGGCCTCGGTGGCGGGTTTGGTTCCTACTGTTGATTCAAAGGGATTTAGGACCCCTCAATAGGAGCTAATAGGCTTGCTCATTATGAGACCTCCTATCCACCAACTAGATCTTGAGTTTTATTTTAATTTATGGGTCCTCTTTTCTTGTTGAGAAGCCTTTTATTTATTTCTTGGGAATCCTTGGGTGAAGAATCTCAAGGTCTCATTTTGGATTTTAACTTTTTCCAGCTACTTTTAGCCTCTGAGCCTTTAGCCCCTTCTTCCCACAAGGCAAGGTACAACCCTTACTAGCTTGGAAAACCTAATGCTCGAACCAATGTAGGGGAAAGATGAGAAGGATAATGATGAAAAGTTGTAAGTATGGAAGGAATGGACAATGAATTTTCATAGACCCACCTAGTGGAAACTCATCCCTAAGGGAACCAACTTACTAGGGCACTTTGTCATCGCCCCTAGGTATGGACTAGTTAAAGAGCATAATTTCCAAGAAAACATCATGAAACAAAAGAGAATTCAGTGCACATATTCAAATTTTTTGAGAATAAATGTGACAGACACCATGATACCCGGACTCATTACCTCATGAAGAAAGACCCACTGCTACTTCAAAATCATGTCGATGGGATGGATGTTGTTGTTGTTGATAGATGACATCCATCTGGTAGACTTTTAATTTTTTGTAGCATGCAAAATCCAAAAACACCCTTTTAGATTCAATTCTTGCAACAAGGGGAAAATTTTTCTTCAAAGTCCACTCCAACTTGAGCTTACCCTCTGCATACCAATCTGTCCTTTTTTCTGACTATATGTCCATCTTCATTTAACTTGTTTATGTATACCCATTTAGTTCCAATTACATTCTTTTCATTTGGTCTTGGGACAAGATCCCATGTATTGTTTTTCTCTATTTGGTCTAGTTATTCATTCTTGGCTTTGACCCAATGGTCATCCTGACTTGCTTGCACAAATTTTTGGTGTTCACTCATGGATAACAATGAAAAATTTGTAAATCCATATGTGTTTACAAGTTTTCTTATGGTTTGTACACTTTCTTCCTTGTTCCAAAAAATATGACTGTCTGGATGGTGTTTCTAAACATATCTTGATGGGGTCTTTGTTTGGAGTGTCTCCACTCTATCTTCTTCCTCTAAATCCTCTTGTTCCTGGTATCCGTTCATTCCACCATCTTGTAGATCATTTATGATTGAATCATTGTAGTGTCGATGTCTCACTAGATGAAGTGGTACCTCATATACTTTTACATCTATGATCTCATTAATTTTATGGAGTCTTTTTTTGTAACACTTGTATCCTTTACTTCTAGAGAAGTATCCTAACAATATACCTTCATCAACGCTAGAATAAAACTTACCTAAGTTGTCTTCATTTCGTTTGATGTAGCATTTGCTTCCAAATATTTTTAAGTGCTTTATTGATGCAAGTTTTCCATGACATAGCTCATGAGGGGTTTTATCATTGCTTACTCTTATGTGTGCTTTATTGAGAATGTTAACAACAGTTTGAACAACTTCTCCAAAAAAGGTTTTTGGGTACTTTTGATTCATCAAGCATGGCCCTGGCCATTTCTTGAACTGTTATGTTCATCCTTTCTACTACTCCATTCCATCGAGGGGTTCTAGAAATAGAAAATTGTCTCTTGATCCCATAATTTTCACAATAACTATTGAATTCTTCATATGTGAATTCTCCTCTATATGATCTTAGGTATTTTATTTTTAAGTCCATTTTATTTTCAACCTACACTTTGAAGATTTTTTTTTTTTTTTTAAATCCTAATATTTATGCTTCAACAATTCAACCCAAGTCATTATGGTATAGTCATCAATCAAAAAAATGAAATATCTTTCACCTCAAGGTGATTGTGTACTAGTGGGGCCACAGATATATGTATGAATTATCTCAAGGGATTGATTGGTTTAGTGGTCTCTTTCCTTGAATTGAACTCTTGATTCCTTTCCAAATTGACATGACTTGCATACAATATTCTCAGGTTTGGAAATTTTAGGCATATTTCATACAACATCCTTTCTTCCTATCTTAACAAGTTGATCAAAACTAAGATGACCTAGCCTTTTGTGCAAATTCCAACTCTCATTAGTTTTACCAATACAACATTTTTTTTGCCTTCTTCTAGAACATACACATTCCCTAAAGTTCTAACTGCCTTTACAATAGCCTACCTTTTATTTGCATACATTACTTTACATCCTTTTGAATGAAAGAGAACATTGTGTCCTTGGTCACACATTTGAATTACACTCAACAAGTAATGTTTTATACCATCTATATAAAACACATTTTGTGTTTTGGTCTTTAACTTCTTATCTTCATCTAGTACAACAATTCATTTTCCTCTAATTCTAGATGGAGCATTGTTTCCAAAGGTAACATCACCACCTTTTGCTTCAGTTAGGAATTAAAATTTTCTCTTGTCTCATCTCATGTGCTTGGAGTATCCACTGTCAATATATGATCCCAAAAGGATCCAAAGAAGGCTAAGAACAAATCAAAACTCGCAGAGGCAACTCAAGACGCTCAGAATGGCCTCACCAGACAGAGAAAGGGAAAAAATTCAAAGTTCCCAAAACTCAGTGAAAATTACATGATCATAAAGAGTGTGTTGCAAGATTTGTAACAACGCAAACAAATCGTCAAATAGAGTTACATATTGAAATATATTCATGGTTAAAGTTTGGTCATCCTAGCCCAATCGGCAGGGGATGAGTCAACATCCATAATGCTGACGTCAACATCCATATGGATGACGTCAAAATCCATACAATACACATGGCAGGAGGAGGGAGGTGACACCTGTCATGCTGACATCAACATGAAATCAACATGGTGATGTGGCAACACCATAGGCTACCACATGTAACCCAGTTTTAGCATTTTTAGGCCGATACGTGGACCAATAGGATTGTGCCATGTGGTAGCCCATATGGTCCATACGCTGATGTGGCATGATGATGGGGTGTGCTAACATGGCAGAGGAAAACGTGGCCCAATGGGAGGTTTCCACATGGCCCAATCAGAGGCTACCACTGTTGATGTTTAGACAACATCGGGAATACATTCTTCCATATATATATATATATATATATGACATGATATTTATAATAAAAAATATAAATATACATAATAAATAAGTAGTTACTTATTATCCAAGGGACACATCCTTTCATGGATGGTCACCATATGTTCTATATATATGAAACTCTCATCATTGTAATAATATATCAATCTATTATAATCATTTTATCTTAGCATTTTCTATTGTACTTGTGTATTTATGCATGGTTATTCTTCTTGTGATCTTGGTTATTACTGTTGTTACTGTTCATGGTTTATGCTTCAGTTCATGTAAATTTGTAAAGAAACTGGATATAATTGAACAGTAAACTCCAACATACTATCAGAGCAGTGTTCTTGAAATAAGACTATTGCACATGCATTGACCTTCTACAAAAACTCATCTTACCTTTCTTGCAATTCATTGTTTTGTTGCAACTGCAACTCAGGTTAAAAAAAATTCACTCTTCCAACAACCATAGTGAACCGTATTTTTGGTGGAAGATAGGCTTGATGGAACAACGAACTTCAGTTATTGGAAATCGAGATTTCTCATCACTCTAGAAGAGAGTTACCTAATGAAGTACGTTGAAGAAGTTGTACCAGAATCAACTGATGATGGAGAAAAATCTCAATGGAGGAAGAATGATGAAAAATCTAGAAGGATCATCATCTATTCTGTGAGAGACCATTTAATCCATCACATATCCAACTTGAATATAGATAAGCAGATGTACGACACATTGAAGAAGTTGTTTGAGAGAAACAACACCAACATAGCACTTGACTTGAGACACCAGCTTCAAAATATCAAGATGACGAAGTCTGATACAGTTTCCACCTTCTTCATGAATATTTCAGAGATCAGAGGTCAATTGGGTGCTATTGGTGAAATCATATCTGATAGAGAACTTTTCATGATTACCCTTAATGGTCTTCCAATCCATTGGGAGCCATTCATTCAAAGTATTAGTGGGCGATCCAACTTTCCCAAGTTTGATCGTTTATGGGTAGACTATAATCAAGAGGAGACCAGACTTGTAGCTAGAGGCATGCAATGTTCCCATCATAATGAAAATCAAGCACTTGCCACTCATGCAAAGAAAAGCAAAGGAAAAATAAGAGGTTTTGGAAAAAAAATTAAAGGAAGGAAGTCAGCACCAACTTCTGATCACAAAAAGGACATGTGACAGGTTCAGTGCTTCAGATGTGACAAGTATAGCCACTATGTGGAAAATTGTCCTACATGGAAGAAAGGAAAGCAACATGCTTCCACTGCTAATGTTGATTTAGAACCACCTTAGAGGAAGTCAAGGAATGCAAGCATGAGCGATGAAGAGTTCTTCTTCATTTCATCCCTCTCAAGTATGGTTCCTACTAGTAATGATGTTTGGTTGATTGACAATGGTTCTTCTAGACATATGACTGGATATAG
>SNQJ01S0061760.1:14726-31953 GCA_010110895.2 Picea sitchensis | reverse complement strand
CTTAGGTCATATTGTAGGAGGAGGACAATTAAAAATTGATCCTTCCAAAATTGATATAATTGTAAATTGGCCTAAGCCAAAAAGTGTAACCAAAGTCTAAAGCTTCTTAAGTGTAGTCTAGTATTAGAGGAGGTTCATTTCAAACTTATCCTTTAAAGAAGCTCCTTTGCATGCCTTAATCAATGTGAAGAAAACTTTTCAATGGGAAGGAAAGAAAAACAAATATTTCGACACTTTGAAGGAGAATATTAGTACCGCACCAGTATTAGAAGTACCGATTCTTCAACAACCTTTTGAGATCGAGACAGATGCCAATGGATACACCATGGGTGCAATATTGATGCAATATCATAAGCCTATCTGTTACCACTCTGAAACTTTTAACCAAGTTGTTGTTAACTATTCTACATATGATAAAGAGTTGTATGAATTAGTTCAAAGCGTAAAGAAATGGAAGCACTACTTGTTAGGGAAGGAAACAATCATTAAATTAGATCACCAACCCTTACAGTATCTCCAAGCATAGACCAAATTGCAACAATCTCGACACTACAGATGGATGGGTTTTCTACTACAATTTCATTTGGTAGTCAAGTACAAAAAGGGTACAAGTAACAAGGTAGTCGATATGCTTTCTAGACCTCCTATTTATGCTTATATTATTTTGAAGAATACTTCTTTATCTCATGATAGTTATGTAGAACAATATGCCATCGATGAAGATTTTAAAGAAGTATATGAGAAGCTAACCCATGGTGCACATGTAGAGAACTATTGTCTATAGGGAAAACTACTCTACCATCTTGGAAAGCTATGTATTCCTACAAGTGAACGAGTCCATGTAATACAAGAATCTCACACTTCTCTTGTGTCTGGGCATTTTAGGGTAGGAAAAACTATGGCTCATTTGCAGAGGTTTTGTTACTGGCCTCAAATAAAAGCAATTGTAACTAAATATGTAAATGGGTGTGTGATGTGTTCTACTTGTAATCCCACTAATAGAAAATTGGGTCTATAGTCACCACTTCATGTTCCATCCCATCCATGGGAAAGTATCTCCATGGATTTTGTAGGGGGTTTACCAATGACCAAAGGGGGTCATGACTATCTATATGTTGTACTAGATAGGTTCAACAAGATGTGTATATTGATGCCATGTAAAAAGAATATCACTACTGAGTAGACTACTAATATCTTCTTTCAGTATGTTTGGGTTCACTTTGGGTTACCCAAATCCATTATCTCGGATCGAGATACTTAATTCCTTGGGGAATTTTGGACTAGCTTGTGGAGGATGATGGACACCAAATTGAAGAGGAGCACTGCTTTCCATCCACATACCGACGGACAGACAGAGGTGGTAAACCAAACAATGGTACTTTTTCTTCGAGGCTACTGTAACAAGCATCCCAAGTTATGGGATAAACATATACCCTATGTACAACATGATTATAACTAAGCCTTACATTCTTCCACTCAGAGTTCACCTTTTGAGACGTGTTTTGCGTACCTACCCAAGGTTCCTTTGGACTTGATGTATGGGAGAGATGCCAATGTGAATGAAGAATGAACAGAGGACAGAGCCTGCAAGTTCATCCAGAGGATCCAACAGATACACCAGGTAGTCGGGGAACAGTTGGAGAAAATTCAAGCACAGTATAAAGCTCGACATGACAAGCACAAGGTTGATCATCAGTTCTAGGTTGGAGACCAGGTACGGCTTCAAATCAACAAGGAGAGCTTGAAATGTGAAGGCAATAAACTCAATCCCATTCATTATGTACCCTTCACTATCTTGGATAAAAGTGGTACCAATGCTTTTCGTCTGGATCTTCCACCTTATATGCAGATTTACTCAGTTGTGAACATTGAGAAAGTGAAACTTTTTGAACCTCCCATGATCATGGAACAAGATGAGGAAGTTTCAATACCTTCAGTTGATGAGTTTTCACCTGAGTACTTGGATGAGTTATAGGAAGATGTCATCCTGGACAAAAGGACGAGGACTTCATGTAGGGGTGATGTTGATTATCTTCGAGTAGTATTAAAGGGCACACATCCAAGCAAAGTAAAGTGAATTGAGAAGGACAAAGTGAGGGGACTCTTCCCTCACTTACGTGTTGATTGATGAAAGATTTTTGTGGTCAAAAAATCTCTTAGTGGGAAGGCGTGATCCAAAAAGGATCCAGAGAAGGCTAAGAACAACTCAGAACTTGCAGAGGCAACTCAAGATGCTCAAAATGGCCTCAATAGACAGAGAAAGGGAAAAAATTCAAAGTTCCCAAAACTCAATGAAAATGACATGATAACGAAGAGAGCGTCGCAATATTTCTAATAGCGCAAACGACTCATCAAATGAAGTTACAGATTAAAATATATTCGCGGTCAAAGTTTGGCCAACCTAGCCCAGTCAGCAAGGGATGAGTCAACATCCATACTACTAACATCAACATTTGTATGGATGACGTCAAAATTCGTACAACAAACATGGAAGGAGAAGGGAGGTGACACGTGTCATTCTGACATCAATATGGTGATGTGGCAACACCAAAGGTTGCCACGTGTCACCCAGTTTTGGCATTTTCGGGCCGATCTATGGACCAATAGGATCGTGCCATGTGGTAGTCTGTACGGTCCGTATGCTGACATGGCATGATGATGTGGCATGCTGACATGGTAGAGGACAATGTGGCCCAGTGGGAAGCTGCCACGTGGTCCAATTAGAGGCTTCCACGTGGCAGGAGAGAAAATCATAATGACATCCCGTGAGCAAATTTTGAAAAAAAATATTAAGTTTGGCGGGTCTGCCAAATCTGGTGTACCATGCCAAACTCAACCACGATATAACCGTTGGGATATGGATATAGCCACTGCTAAACATAGAGGAACAACTTTTCATTATATATATACATTATAGAAAAAAAAAAAAAAAGGGGGAGGCCAATAGGTTTGACCCCAGGACCTCCTCCCCCTGATACGCCTTTGTATTAATGCCCAAACCAAAGGCCAACGTCCTTACTTTGTAACCAACGTCATGGATTTTATTTAAATGTTGAGTCCACCTAGTCAAGGAGGAGGCGTGCGTACGGTACGACCTTTTGGGAACGCATTTCTATGCAGTCCAGTCATTAATTTAGGTTGCAAAGGGGCACAAAAACTGAGACAAATTTCTTCTTGAGCCTGGAAGTGGCGAAGTCGGATCGAGGCGTGGAGACAGTCATTTTTGGGTAATTCGACGCGATGAATTCAGTGGTGATGTCTATTTTCTAATCTGAGCATTATTTCTGCAACTTGATTTCAGAATGAGGTATACTTATGTATTTTGCCAAATTATTTTGTTGAGTTAATGAAAGAGCCTAACCATTTGAGAGCAGGACCCAGAGACGTATTCCACCAGGGAAAAACTCCGTTATCAAGTTTTTGTGTTCAGATTTTATGCTTATGTCTCTTCATTTTTTATCTTTTCCTTCTTTAATGGTACACTTTGATTTATGCTCATTTAATGCAATTCTTTATAAGTCACTCGATGAAAAGATCTTGGATCAATATACTATTGATTTTCTTGATTTTTGGCATATAGAGCCAATACACAATTTTATTGGTTTTGATTTTTCTTCCTCCAAACCTTGGTAAAATATTCTTGTTTATATTGGTTATAAATTGGCAACATCTTGCTTCTGCATTCCCTTTCCTTGTGTTCAAAATTGTTGTGTATGTGGCATTCGAGGTCATTTAGTAGAGGAGAGAAGGAATTTTGATACAAATCCATTAGTGGTTTATTGAATCTCATTCTTATATTTTTGTTATGTTTAAAATTCCAACAAATCACAACCTTATGTCCAAAGTTGCCACAAGAGAAACAAAAATAGGCTCACCACTAGTGGACTAAACTCCACTAGTTAGGCAAAGGGGGGCTAAAAGTTACGTAAAAGGGGCTAAGCTAGGGAGCTTAAGCCAAAAAGGAATATTATATTAAAATTTCTTAAATTATAAAGTATGGATAATTATTTTATCCTAAGTTCTAAAGATGGGGACAAGTGGGCCAAAGTAGCTCCCAACATGACAAGTGTCAAGTTGGGAACATGCATACATATTGTTTGGAATTAGTTCATTTTCCATCATTCCTCCCATAATTCAACCATTCCATCAACATTCACACACTCATTGAGCTATCCTATGTACCTTCATGGCACTATACCTAAACCTTTATCCATAGCCATACCTGTTTATGTACCTGGTTAGCTTGGGAGTTGGATTGAAGAAGCGGGTTGTCAGGCCTGTGGGATATTGAAGAGGTGGGTTGTCAAGCCCATGAGAAATTTCTCTCTCGGTGAGAGAATCGCTAGGAATTGTTTTCCTAAAGGTGCTAAACTGTAGCTATAGGGCTCTGAGACTTCCTGTCCGACCTGTTGTTGAAGCTCGGAAAGGAAGGGGTGCAATCGAAGGAATGTTGAGCAGAGAAGGGGCACACTTCCTGGGTGGGACAGGCATGTGGGGAATGAGGGACTGTAGGCTATTAGTTTGAGTTGGCACTTGGGACATAATCTTTCATGTTGTCTATGATCCTTTAGCCTGGTTAGGAATCCCTTTACCCGGGTGGAGTTTAGTCCTAGCTCGGGGGTAACCCACTATTGAGAGTGATGAGCAGTGTGGTCTAAGGCTGGGAGGTTCGTGGAAGTTCTGCACACAGTTGGTGATATTCTTACCAAGATAAGTGTCAATTATGTTATAATTTTACATGTTGCATTATTATTTACGTGTTTATTTTTATGAGTTTATCATATGTGTGTTTATAACTGTGTTTATAATTATGTGTATTGCCTGCATATGTTGCATGTACTAATTAATGTCATTTCCATATGAATCTGTGTATTTACAGTATGTATTTGTCTGTTTACGTTTTATATATTAATTTCCGCAAAGATTTACATGTGACGTGTATGTTTTAATTGCATGCAGTTCAAAAAATTTATGTGGCATAACTCAGTCGGATGTTGGGCATGTTACAGTGTGTTCCGCAAAGAGAAAGAAAGAGTTCTTTAGAGTAGCATGGCTCGGCATGGGTGGTCGTGGATGTTACAATATGGTATCAGAGCTTCAGCTTTCAACACTGAGCCTGGATGGGCCGAGCAAGTTGAGTTCAAGAGAAATGTTACAGAGGATTGATTTTGAAGTGGTCAAATTTCAGTTATAGAGTGTCCATGGTAAAAATTAAAAGCAACGATGCAAAATTGGTAAAATCCCCAATTTATGTTGTTAAATTCATGGGAAAATTGAGAAATTTGGCCAAGTGGTGAGATATTCCAGATTTAATATATGTTCTAGCAAATTCAGACCTAGAATTAGTCGAATTTGAAGTTACAGTGAAGCCATGACAGTTGGAACTAGATTAGTAATTCAAATTCTCAATTCGTGAATTGAGTTTGGGAAAAATTTGTTCCAAAAAAGTCAAACCGCAACAATTTGTTGTTGCATAGGTTGAACTGGTGTTATCGGTGTGAAATTGAACAAATTTCATAGTTTCAAAATGTCTATGGAAGAAATGGGGAAAAAGTTAAGCAAAAGCCCCAATTGCTGCAGCGAAATTCACGAGGAATTGATGTGCATAAAAATGAATGTGCGTAGGTGGGCACACTAAAAATTCATGATGTGCAGTAAAAAGCTTGTGATATGTAAAAATTGGGCACTGCACGGAAAAATGTTGGTGTGCGTGTGCACGCAATAAATTTTGGCACCGCGCGGAAAAATGGTGGTGTATGGATGCGCGCGCTAAATTTTGGCGTCGCGTAGAAAAATGTTGGTGAGCGGGTGCGTGCATTAAAGTTTGGCGTCGCACGGAAAAATGTTGGTGTGCAAGTGCACGCACTAAATTTTGTCAATGTGCGGAAATATGTTGTTGTGCGGGTGCACACGCTAAATTTTGGCGCCACACGGAAAAATGTTGGTGTGCGGGTGCGCATGCTAAATTTTGGCGTCGCTCGGAAAAATATTGGTGTGCGGGTGCACACGCTAAATTTAGCATTGTGCAGTGTGCATATGCATAATAATGTGTGCACAATGTCCATGCACATAATAATGGCGCACGTGGTGTGCGCAGTATTAGCAGAGTGCAAAGTAGTTTGGTTGGTGCGCGCACAATGTGGGTATATGTGGTCACGCGACAATTTAGTTAATGGTGCACTATGGGGGCGTACTAAACTCTGGCATGGTGCAGCGTGTGGACTGAAATGGGCATGGAATATCATCGCACGATACAAAATTTTCGCACAACAGGGAATAGTGCAAGAACCAAAACTGTGCACGGTGGATATTGGCGCGCGACACAAAAGTAGTGCGCACCAGTTATTGGCATGGAAAAAAAGTGATGCACAATGGTTATAAGTGTGTAGAGCATGAATTACCTTGTGTCGTTTCTATGCATGTTAAATATGGGTCTACAAGTTGAAATTTGTTTGTGCAAATTCGTTTGGATGGTGAACAACAGTGGAAAACCAACGAAATTCCGCGACATTTTATACTATTTGAACGTCATCTTTTTGGAGTGCGTTTTTTAGGCCCTTAAGAGCGTTTTAGGTACTCAAAAACCACAAGAGTAGAGTGTACCTTGGTACACTCTCTCTCTTTACATATCAAATAAAATAACTCGGAGATATCTTTCAAATGGTGTAAATCGTTCGTCAAACGAAGCTTTTATGAGAAAGTTACAGCACAAACAATGGAGGGTAAATTTTAAGACCCATCTAACTTCAAAGAGCCATAACTTTCTGCTCCATAATCAAATTGAGGCGCAGGAGAAGTCAATGGAAATCTATTGAGACATATAATACATTCCCAGAGCTGAATTAAATTTCTAGGCATATTAAAATTGTTTAATATGGCAAAGAAGGTACCTGTAGCATTCCATACCAAAAACAAGAATTGGCCTAGAACTTCAGTAGGCTGTAAGTAGCAGCCCAGAATCCAGAAAAAGGTGAAAGTTGGACAAAGTGCCCATAATATGTATATGAAGAAACCCAATTGAGAGCCTACGAAAAATTCAATGGAGTAGGTGCGAAATTGCATAATTACAACACAGATTTGCGCCAAGGTTAAAAATGAACAGAAAAATTAATGGGAAAATTTCTAATAACCATAACGTTCTGGTCAAGACTCGGAATTGAGCATGGGAGAAGGCGTTGGAAAGGTGTTGGAAAGAGGAATATAAATTTTAACCTAGAAAATTGATGTGTGCATTTAATTTTTTTAAGTAAATCAGAAGAAAGAATTATGATATATTATTGAACCGGAATGGTTCATATTTTCATGAAATTGTTGAAACAGTTAGCCTAACAAAGTTTTGTTGGCTGCACATTTTGCAGAGTTAACAACAACTAGATAGATCAATATCAACACAGAGTCCATAGTAATGGAATAGGCGCAATGTAATTACAATCAGGAAGATTAGATCAGAGGGATGGATGTCCATTTGGGAATTGAAGGAACAAACTCCAATGGACATGGAGAAGGAAGGGATGAAAACATGAACATGGTAGAGACCATTAGAAATTTACAGAAGAATGTCCAAAGCCATAAAGCTGATAATGAAAGGATTATGAGAGCCAATGAGCAACATGATGACTTCAACATGAAATTAATTAAGAGCTTGAACATAATAGAAAATAAATTTGATAAGGAGAGTGGCTCAAGCAAATCAGGAAGTCACAGGTCTCCTGATGAGAAAAGAAGAGCAAGAAGTGTTAGCAGACATAACCATCACTCCCCAAGGCATTCCAATAAGAGGGAACACAACAACTCAAGTCCATTCCTTTCCAGGAAGAATAAGAGGTCTGGGATGGATGAGCTACGAGGAGAAATGAACAAAATCAAACCTCCTACATTTGATGGTGAGCACAAGAAGGATGAAGATGTAGAGACATGGATGTTGAGCATAAGAAAGTATTTTCAATTGCATAATTATTCATCTCATGTAGAGGGTATAATTTCCATCTATCAACTCAACAGAAAGGCATCCATGTGGTGGGACCAGCTTGTGCAGGTCTAGCACATTAAAGAGAAATTTCAACATTACAGCTGAAGAAATGTTACAGAAAAGGGTGTCAAATATTTGCAACTCATATGAAAGAGACACCTAAAGATAATGTGCCAAATTTGGAAGATCATGCAGTCTTGGAAGAATTTGAAGATGTGTTCAAACAAGTACCATGACTACCCCCAAAGAGAGATATTGATTTCTCTATAAATTTAATGCCTGAAGCAACTCCAGTGTCAAAGACTCCTTACAGAATGAGTACACCAGAGCTGAAGGAGTTGCAAATGCAACTTGAATAACTTCTGAAGAAGGGATATACACGCCCAAGTGTGTCACCTTGGGGTCCCCCATTCGTTTTTGTGAAGAAGAAAGATGGGACATTAAGATTTTACATTGATTTCAGATAGTTGAATAAAGTGACTGTAAAGAACAAGTATCCTTTGCCAAGGATTGATGATCTATTTGATCAATTGAAGGATGTAAAGATATTTTTCAAGATAGATCTCAGGTCAGGATACCATCAAGTAAGGATTAAAGAGGAAGATATTAGCAAGACTTCCTTTAGGACAAGGTATGGTCATTATGAGTTCATAGTGGTGCCATTTGGGTTGTCAAATGCACCAGTTGTTTTCATGTGCCTAATGAATGGTGTTTTCCAAGAATATTTAGACAAGATTGTCATTGTCTTTTTGGATGACATTCTTATATATTCCAAGTCAGAATAATTCAGAAGAGCATGAGCATCATTTGAGGATGGTTTCGCAAGTATTAAGGGAGCATTAGTTGTATGACAAATTGAGCAAGTGCTCATTTTATTAGAAGCAAATTCATTATTTCGGAGATATCATTTCAGAGGATGGGATAGCAGTGGATCCTGACAAGATAGAAGCCATTAGAGAATGGTCAATTCCAAAGAGTGTGACGGAGGTCAGATCATTCATGGGCCTTGCAGGCTACTACAGGAGATTTATTGAAGGATTCTCAAAGATTGCACACCCAATCACTTCCTTACAAAAGAAGGGTGTGAAGTTTCAGTGGACATTGGATTGTGAAAAGAGTTTCCAACACTTGAAACAATTATTAACAAGTGATCCAATACTAAAGATTGCAGACTCAAATGAAGAATTCATTGTATGCATAGATGCATGTAAAGAAGGACTTGGTGGAGTCCTCAATCAAAATGAATTTGTTATATGTTATGAATCAAGGAAGTTGAAGGAGCATGAAAGACATTATGCCACTCATGATTGGGAGTTGGCAGCCATAGTGCTTGCCTTGAGGAAATGAAGACACTGCCTTATGGGGAAAAGGTTTGAGCTGAGGATAGACCATAATGGTCTGAAATATTGATTTGATCAGCCAACTCTAAATGCTAGGCAAAGCAGATGGTTATAATTTCTAAGTCAATATGACTTTGACATAAAGTATATCAAGGGGGAAGAGAACAAAGTGGTTGATGCACTCAGCAAAAGAGTGCATGAATTACATGCTACAACCATTAGCATGTACCAATCAGATTTGAAACAGGGAATTTTAGAGGCTGCAAAATTAGATTTGCAATATAAGGAATTAGTGGCAAAATTACAATAAGGTAAATGGCAGCAGAAAATTGAAGAATACAAGCTAGATGTTGATGAAATTCTCATGTACATGGGAAGAATTTATGTGCCAAATTTCCATGAATTGAAAAATATGATATTGGGAGAAATGCATAATGTACCTTATGCTGGGTACCCAGGTTATCAGAAAACTATTGCAACTTTCAAGAGTCAATATTATTGGCCAGGAATGAAGAAAGAAGTTGTTGATTTTATTGCCAAATGTTTGGAATGTCAAAAGGTAAAATTTGAGCATAGACACCCGGCTGGTTTGCTACAACCATTACCCATTTCTGAGTGGAAATGGGAAGTTGTAACAATGGATTTCATCACCAAACTTCCCAGAACAAACAAGCAAGATGATTCTATCATGGTAGTGGTGGATAAGCTTATTAATGTTGCCCATTTTATTCCAGTTAAGCTCACTCACAAGGCATCCTGCAACATTGTTGATGTTTATATGAGGGAAAATGCTCAATTACATGGCATACCCAAGACAACTGTGTTTGACAGAGATCCAAAATTTACCTCAAATTTTTGTAAGGGATTAATTAATGGATTTGGAACAAATTTGAATTTTAGTACAACTTATCATCCAAAATCAGAAGGACAAATAGAGAGGGTGAACCGAGTGATTGAGGATATGTTGAGGATGTATGTGATGGATAAACCATCAAAATGGGAAGACTACCTAAACTTAGTAGAGTTTGCTTATAATAATGGGTACCAAACATCTCTAAAGATGAGCCCATTTGAGGAACTTTATGGAAGAAAGTGCAACACACCAGTAAGCTGGGATAACCCAGCAAGTAGAGAAGTGGTTGGGCCAGATTTGCTTAGGGAAATGGAGGAGCAAATGATAAAAATAAAACAAAATTTAGAGGCTTCCCAAGACATGCAAAAAATTTATGCAGATAAGGGAAGAACTTAGAGGGAATTTAAATTTGGGGACCATGTATTTTTGAAAGTGAAAGCCAACAGAAGTTCTGTGAAGTTGGGAAATTGTTCAAAGTTGGAAGCTCTCTATTGTGGGTTGTTTGAAATCCTAGAGAGGATTGGTCTAGTAGCTTATATGATTACATTACCTACATCTATGTATGTTCATAATGTATTCCATGTATCATTGCTCAAGAAATATATACCTGATGCTAATCATGTTATTGATTAGAATGTGATTCAGGTGGAGCAAGAAGGCGCTTTCCAAGTCCATCCGATATGCATTCCGGATTGGAAAATCAAACAGCTCCAGAATTGAGCCATAGGGCTTGTAAAGGTCCAATGGACCTGGTATGGTCATGAGGACACTACTTGTGAGCATGAGGATGTAATGCAGGCATAATACCTGCATCTTTTTGAGAATTTTTGAAATTTTGTTGTATATGTGTACATAATGCACTGAGGATAGTGCATAAATAAGGGGAGGGGATTGTAATATCCCTAGGCCGAACCCAATTTTAAATGTAAATGCAAATGTACTTAATCTAATGAGTTGTTTGATATCATTTTTGTATGCACCTTTCATGGCATAGTGCGTGCATTTACTGCGCAGCAAAATGATGAAGTATGCATATTCCAGGATACCGTGAACAAAAACTTACGCGCACACAATTTTGAGCCTAAGGATCCTTGGTGTATATGCGATGTTTTATAGGCTGGTGAGCTAGTTTTGTTATGATTAGGCCAGAGAGCCTAGATGTTAAAGGCCAGTGAGCCTGTTTTTGTATATGTCTCAACATTAATATAAAATACATCGTTGCACGCAGACCGACCATGATAAAATAGTATGGGGGACTAAACTCTACTAGTTAGAGAAAGGGGGGATAAAAGTTAAGGAAAAGGGGCTAAGCTAGGGAGCTTAAGCCAAAAAGGAATATTAAATTAATATTTCTTAAATTATAAAGTATGGATAAATATTTTATCCTAAGTTCTAAAGTTGGGGACAAGTGGGCCAAAGTAGATCTCAACATTACAAGTGTCAAGTTGGGAACATGCATACATATTGTTTGGACTTATTTCATTTTCCATCATTCCTCCCATCATTCGGCCATTCCATCATCATTCACACACTCATTGAGCTATCTTTTGTACCTTCATGTCACTATACCTGAACCTTTATCCTTAGCCATACATGTTTGTGTACCTGGTTAGCTTGGGAGCTGGACTGAAGAAGCGAGTTGTCAGGCCTGTGGGATATTGAAGAGGCGGGTTGTCAGGCCCATGAGCAATTTCTCTCTCGATGAGAGAATTGCTGGGAATTGATTTCCTAAAGGTGCTAAACTGCAGCTATAGGGCTCTGAGACTTCCTGTCCGGCCTGTTGCTGAAGCCCAGAAAGGAAGGGGTGAAGTCGAAGGTATGTTGAGAAGAGATGGGGCACACTTCCTGGGTGGGAGAGGCATGTGGGGAATGAGGGATTGTAGGTTGTTAGTTTGATTTGGCACCTGGGATAGAATCTTTCCTGTTGTCTATGATCCTTTAGCCTGGTTAGGCATCCCTTTACCCGGGTGGAGTTTAGTCCTAGCTTTAGGGTGACCCACTATTGAGAGTGATGAGCGGTGTGGTCTAAGGTTGGGAGGTTTGTGGAAGGTCTGCACGCAATTGGTGATATTCTTACCAAGATAAGTGTCAATTATGTGATAAATTTACATGCTGCAGTATTATTTACGTGTTTATTTTTATGAGTTTATCATATGTGTATTTATAACTGTGTTTATAACTATGGGTATTGCCTGCATATGCTGCATGTATATAATTACTGTCATTTTCGTATGAATCTGTGTATTTACAGTATGTATTTGTCTATTTACGTTATATATATAAATTTCTGCAAAGAGTTCTGTGTGTGTATGTTTTAATTGCATGCAGTTCGAAAAATTTATGTGGCATAGCTCAGTCGGATGTTGGGCATGTGACAGTATGTTCTGCAGAGAGAAAGAAAGAGTTCTATGGAGTAGCATGCCTTGGCATGGGTGGTCGGGGATGTTACAATATGGTATCAGAGCTTCAGTTTTCAACACTAAGACTGGATGGGCTGAGCAAGTTGAGTTGAAGTGAAATGTCACAGAGGATTGATTTCGAAGTGGCCAAATTTTAGTTATAGAGCGTCCATGGTAAAACTTAGAAGCAACGATGCAGAATTGAAAAAAAGCCTCAATTTATGTTGTTAAATTCATGGGAAAATTGAGAAATTTGGCCAAGTGGTGAGATATTCCATATTTACTATAAGTTCTAGAAAATTCAGACCTAGAATTAGTCGAATTTCAAGTTGCAGTGAAGCCATGACAGCTGGAACATGATTAGTAATTCAAATTCTCAATTCGTGACTTGAGTTTAGGAAAAATCTGTTCCAGAAATGTCAAACCGCAACGATTTGTTGTTGCAGAGGTTGAACTAGTGTTATCGGCGTGAAATTGAACAAATTTCATAGTTGCAAAATATCTATGGAAGAAATGGGGAAAAATTTAAGCAAAAGCCCCAATTTCGGCAGCGGAATTCACGAGGAATTGATGCGCATAAAAATGAATGTGCGCAAGTGGGCGCACTAAAAATGCATGATGCACAGTCAAAATCTTGTGATATGTAAAAATTGGGCACTATGCGAAAAAATGTTGGTGTGCAGGTGCGCACACTAAATTTTGGCACCAAGCAGAAAAATGTTGGTGTGCGAATGCGCGCGCTAAATTTTGGTGTCGCACGGAAAAACGTTGGTGTGCAGGTGCACGTGCTAAATTTTGGTGTCGCGTAGAAAAATGTGGGTGTGCGAGTGCATGTACTAAATTTACCATTGTGAAGTGTGCATACGCATAATAAGGTGTGCACAATGTGCACACACATAATAATGGCACACGTGGTGTGCGCAGTATTGGATGAGCACAGAGGAGTTTGGTTGGTGCACACACAATGTGGGTATATGTTGTCGTGCGACAATTTAGTTAATGTTGTACGCAGAGTACTGGTGCACGGTGGGGGCGTACTAAACTCTGGCATGGTGCAACGCGTAGAGTGAAATGTGCACGAAATATCAGCGTGTGATACAAAATTTGCGCGCAATAGGGAATAGTGCAAGAACCAAAACTGTGCGCGTTGGATATTGGCGCACGACACAAAAGTAGTACGCACCAGTTATTTGGCACGAAAAAGAAGTGATTCACAGTGGTTATAAGTGCACAGAACATGAATTACCTTGTGGTGTTGCTGTGCATATTAAATATGGGTGTACAGGTTGAAATTTGTGCATGCAAAGTCATTTGGATGGTGAACAACAATGGAAAACCAATGAAATTTCTTGACATTTTATACTATTTGAACATCATATTTTTGCAGTGCATTTTTTAGGCCCTTAAGAGCATTTTTAGGTACTTAAAAACCATGAGAGAAAAATGTACCTTTGTACACTTTGTTTTTGCAGCTCAAATAAAAGAACTCGGAGAGATATTTCTAATGGTGTAAACCATTCTTCAAACAGAGATTTTATGAGAAAGTTATAGCACAAACAATGGAGGGTAAATTTTAAGACCCATCTAACTTCAAAGAGCCATAACTTTCTGCTCCGGAATTAGATTGAGGCATAGGAGAAGTCAATGGAAAGATATCGAGCCATATAATACATTCCCAGAGATGAATTAAATTTTTGTTCATATTAAAATTGTTTAATATGGAAAAGAAGGCACATGTAGCATTCCATACCAAAAACAAGAATTGGCCTAGAACTTCAGCAGGTTGTAACTAGCAGTCCGGAACCCAGAAAAAGATGAAACTTGGACAGAGTGTCCATAATATGTATATGAAGAAACCCAATTGAGCTCCAATGAAAAATCCAATGGAGCAGGTGTAAAATTTCATAATTACATCCCAGAGTTGCGGCAAGTTGAAAAATGAACAGAAAAATTAATGGGAAAATTTCTAATAACCATAACTTTCTACTCAAGACTCAGAATTGAGCATGGGAGAAGGAATTGGAAAGGTGTTGGAAAGTGGAATATAAATATTGGCCCAGAAAATTGATGTGGGCATTCAATTTTTTTTAGGAAATCAGAAGAAAAAATTATGATATATTATTGAACCAGAATGGTTCATATTTTCATGAAATTGTTGAAACAGTTAGCTTGACAAAGTTTTGTTGGTTGCACATTTTGCAAAGTTAACAACAACTAGATCTGATCAAGATAAACACAGAGTCCATAGTAATGGAACAGACACAAGGGACTTACAACCAGGAAGATTAGATCAGAGGGATGGATGTCCATTTGGGCATTGAAGGAACAAACTCCAATGGACATGATGGAGAAGGAATGGATTAAAACATGAACATGGTAGAGACCATTATAAATTTATAGAAGGATGTACAAAGCCATAAATATGATAATGAAAGGATTATGAGAGACAAGGAGCAGCAGAATGACTTCAACATGAAGTTAATGAAAATATTGAACATAATAGAAAAGAAATTGGATAAGGAGAGTGGCTAAAGAAAATCAGGAAGTCATAGGTCTCCTGATGAGAAAAGAAGAGAAAGAAGTGTTAGAAAACATAACCATCACTCTCCAAGGCATTCCAATAAAAGGGAACACAACAACTCAAGTCCATCCCCTGCCAGGAAGAATAAGAGGTTTGGGGTGGATGAGCTACGAGGAGAAATGAACAAAATCAAACCTCCTACATTTGATGGCGAGCACGAGAAGGATGAAGATGCAGAGACATGGCTGCTGGGCATGAGAAAGTATTTTCAATTGCATAATTATTCATCTCATGCAGAAGGTAGAATTTCCATATATCAAATCAGAGGAAAGGCATCCATGTGGTAAGATCATCTTGTGCAAGTGCAACACATTAAAAAGAAATTTCAACATTACAACTGAAGAAATGTTACAGAAAAGGGTGTCAAATATTTGCAGCTCATATGGAAGAGACACCTAAAGATAATGTGCCAAATTTGGAATATCATGCAGTCTTGGAAGAATTTGAAGATGTGTTTAAATAAGTACCAGGACTATCCCCAAAGAGATATATTGATTTCTCTATAAATTTAATGCCTGGAGAAGCTCCAGTGTCAAAGACTCCTTACAGAATGAGTACACCAGAGCTAAAGGAGTTGAAAATGTAGCATGAAGAACTTTTGAAGAAGGGATACATACACCCAAGTGTGTCACCTTGGGGTGCCCTAGTCTTGTTTGTGAAGAAGAAAGATGGGGCATTAAGATTGTGCATTGATTTCATACAGTTGAATAAAGTGAATGTAAAGAACAAGTATCCTCTGCCTAGGATTGATGATCTATTTGATCAATTGAAGGATGCAAAGATATTTTCCAAGATAGATCTTAGGTCAAGATATCACAGGTAAGGATTAAAGAGGAATATAACAGCAAGATTACCTTCAGGACAAGGTATGGTCATTATGAGTTCACAGTGGTGCCATTTGGGTTGTCAAATGCACCAGTTGTTTTCATGTGCCTAATGAATGGCGTTTTCCGAGAATGTTTAGACAAGTTTTTCATTGTCTTTTTGGATGACATTCTTATGTATTCCAAGTTAGAAGAAGAGAATGAGGATCATTTGAGGATGGTTTTGAAAGTATTAAGGGAGCATCCGTTGTATTCCAAATTGAGAAAGTGTTCATTTTATGAGAAGCAAATTCATTATTTAGGACATATCATTTCAGAGGATGGGATAGCAGTGGATCCTGAGAAGATAGAAGCCATTAGAGAATGGTCAGGGCCAAAGAGTGTGAAGGAGGTCAGATCATTCATGGGATTTGCAGGCTACTACAGAATATTTATTGAAGGATTCTCAAAGATTGCACACCCAATCACTTCCTTACAAAAGAAGGGTGTGAAGTTTCAGTGGACATTGGATTGTGAAAAGAGTTTCCAACACTTGAAACAATTATTAACAAGTGCTCCAATAATAAATATTGCAGACCCAAATGAAGACTTCATTGTATGCACATATGCATGTAAAGAAGGACATGGTGGAGTCCTCAGTCAAAATGGATTTGTTATATGTTATGAATCAAGGAATTTGAAGGAGCATGAAAGACACTATGCCACTCATGACTTGGATTTGGAAGCCATAGTGCATGCCTTGAGGAAATGGAGACACTGCCTTATGGGGAAAAGGTTTGAGCTAAGGACATACCATAATGGTCTGAAATATTTATTTGATCAACCAACTCTAAATGCTAGGCAAAGTAGATGGTTAGAATTTCTAAGTGAATATGACTTTGACATAAAGCATATCAAGGGGAAATAGAACAAAGTGGTTGATGCACTCTGCAGAAGAGTGCATTAATTACATGCTACAACCATTAGCATGTATCAATCAGATTTGAAACACAAAATTTTAGAGGTTGCAAAATTGGATTTGCAATATAAGGAATTAGTGGCAAAATTATAGCAAGGTAAATGGCAGCAAAAAATTGAAGAATACAAGCTAGATGTTGATGAAATTATCATGTACAGGGGCATAATTTATGTACCAAATTCCCATGAATTGAAAAATATGATATTGGGATAAATGCATAATGTACCTTATGTTGGGCACCCAGGTTATTAGAAAACTATTGCAGTTGTCAAGAGACAATATTATTGGCCAAGAATGAAGAAA